>AYEL01090622.1:0-22710 GCA_000484575.1 Olivierus martensii
ATATTTTATAGATGTATGAATATTTTCTATTAAATTGTTTCAATATAAAACAAATATAGGCTTACTTATGATTTCATCTTAACAGTAATCGTTAAAAATTTTTATAATTAATTTTCTTAGAGATATAATACTTTTATTCATATATGTTTTCAAGCAGTATTTCATTGAAAACAGATCTAAGAACTTTTAAATAAAAATTATTTTTATTTTATTATAGAACTCGAATGAACAGAAAAGGTTTCCTTTAAATGCTAAATTCAGAAGTGATTTCAATTTTTTTCTTAAAATTATAATTAATTAAATTATCTGTTTATATTCATAATAATAATTTTAAATGTTTTTTAATCTTTATTTCATCAGTTTCTTATATTAAATAAATCTACCGCATTCGAATGAAAATAAAATTAACACAATCTCTAAAAAGTTTTTTAAAATTTCTAGTGTTTTGGTTATAGATTTTTCGTATAAAAACTAAATGTTTCGTATAAAGATAAAATATTTTTTGCAATGAAAAAATAATTTTTTACTTATTCATTTAGATTAATAGCTGAATTTATTTTACTCTAATTAAAACGTGAATATTTATTCCATTTATTAAAGATGAAATCATACTCCACTGAAATAGCAAGTAGGATTAACATTAATTTATAAAAAATATATTATTTTCGATTATCGGAACATTTTATGTAATGAAAATATTAATTTTATATCCTTATTTCGCTTTAATGTTTCTTCAAGCAATGTTAATTGGAAATGAAAACTGGATATTACATTTAAGTTATATCAATTAAGTTTTAGTCATTTCTTCGAAATGAAAGATGTCACTAATTTGAATAATTCCAGATAGCTTTCTTGATGCACTCTGGTTCTAAACATAATTCATTTTAAATAAATTAATGTTTGAAAACTCATTTCTTTTTAATAACCAACTTTCCATCCTTTTCGAACGGATACATTATCGATAATTTCATGTGTGAAAACTCATTTCTTTTTAATAACCAACTTTCCATCCTTTTCGAACGGATACATTATCGTTTCTTCGTCAGCAGGGGCGCCGAAAGAAATCCCGGACCCTGGTACGAACCAGGTTTTGGGATCCCTATATACAGTGAAATCTGTTAAAGTGACCACCCTTTGGGACCGACCTGATTGGTCACTTTTCACAGGTGGTCACCATACAGTACAGTGATCCTCTCCTTCCCCCAAAAGAAAAAACAGATTAATCCAAACTGCAAATTTATATTAATTAAAATCATCAACTTGTAGTCAAGTGATAATGACGACATATAACACATATCTCTTGATGAACAGTCTTATAGCAAGCATATAATTATTGTGTTACAATTACTATTAAGTTGTATATGTGCCTCTAACATAGCCAAATTAAAATATTGTATAAGGATACATATACAATTAATACACCAAATATATAGAAATCAACTTGCTTCATACTGAATCTATAGAAAAAACACAAAAGTTCAAACAGCCTATCAGCACTTTACACTATTAAAAGTGTTACTTGCTGATAGGCTGTTTGAACTTTTGTGTTTTTTCTATACATTTACAATTGTATTATAATACTGTATTTATTTTTTAATATACTGGTTTAGCAAACTATTTTATCATAACAGAAAAATTCTAAGGTAAATACCGTAATTCCTCCATGAAATTAATCTTCTTGGTCATTTTAGCAGGTTAAAATTTCTTAAAACTGTAGAAATCAACTTGCATCATACTGAATCTATAGAAAAAACACAAAAGTTCAAACAGCCTATCAGCACTTTACACTATTAAAAGTGTTACTTGCTGATAGGCTGTTTGAACTTTTGTGTTTTTTCTATACATTTACAATTGTATTATAATACTATATTTATTTTTTAATGTACTGGTTTAGCAAACTATTTTATCATAACAGAAAAATTCTAAGGTAAATACCGTAATTCCTCCATGAAATTAATCTTCTTGGTCATTTTAGCAGGTTAAAATTTCTTAAAACTACCTAAGTGAATGGTCAATATACACCACAGAGTAATATATACAGAGTGCTCACTCATATATTTACTATCAGCGCCTTAGCTATGAACCAAAGAACTAAGAGAATATTCTGTTTCATTGCGTATGTTCAAACTTAGAGTTCGTCTTTCAAACCGAAGTTCAAACCACGTGTTTCAACCATCGTTGGTTTCAACTGAGTTCTGAATCGTTAATTTAACATCGTTACATTACTCTAATATTATATATAAATCTAATTTAAAAATCATTATGGATAAACGGAGGTGTTTTCTGTGTAATAAGAGTGAAGACTTTACAGATTCTCAAAAGATCAATTTTTATGATGATAATAAATTTTAATTATTAGACTTTCACCTGTTAAAAATATTTGTTTCTTTAGTTAATTACTTATTTCTTTTAATTTAAAATTCCTATAAAAATTTTAAGAAACTAATTTTTAAAATTCAGTAACAAAATTTTTTCTATGAAATAAAATGACATAAGCATATATTTTCGACCCTGTTTAAATCGCAAAGTTAGTTCTTTGGTCCAACGCTAGGAGCGCCACATTGAAATTTGAAGTTAACATAGCAACCAATGGAAGTGAGCACTCTGTATATATTACTCTGTGATATACACATTAGGCAGGTGGTCACTATACGGAAAATAGCATTATATTCTAAGGGAAACAAACCAGTTTTTGAAATTTGGTCTCTTTATCCAAGTGGTCACTGTATCAAGGTGGTCGTTTTAACAGATTTCATTGTATATATATACTTATTTTTTCTTTTCTCTTCTGTAAGATATCAAAACAATACATTCTACATATATTTTATACATAGATTTTTCAAAATTTTATTCATTTTAAATTCAATTTAAAAAGTATACAATATACAATTTGAAAAAATTAAAGTTCGACGAATTTTATTTTTTTAATTATAATTTCGAAGAAAATCTTTAAAATATCGATTTTTTCGAAGACTAACGTCATAGGCTCATGGAACTAACTTTGGGAAACGTCCCCAACTTTTAAAACTTTTCTTTTTGCGTCGGTTATAACAAAAAATTCCATTGTATATACCTCATTCCTCTAAAAAAGTTGTTGTGGCCCCTGTCGGTCTGTCAGTTCCTTCTCTGTTTAAACGAAATGCTTATGTCTAATTATCATAGTTAATTCTTATTTTAACTGTTAAAAATATAAAGATTTTTCTTTATCTTACATTTTTATAATACAATTTTAATTCTATATATCTTATAGTGTGCAATTACTTAATCAAAAAAGTAGAAAAAATTCTTATTGTTAGAAAGCAGCCCAGGATCCTCAATCTTCTATGGGCCCCAGGAATTTGTCCTGACTTCCCCCATCTCAGCACCACTGTTATTACGGGCCCCGGGGAATTTGTCCCGATTTGCCCCGTCTCGGCGCCACTGACCTCAGGGAGGGACGCCATTTAGAGGACGTTATTTTCAAAACGTGAGTTGTATTTGTTTGTATTTTTGTAAATGGCATACATGTTCGTTTTTCTGTCCAGAATTATGTAACAGTATACTGTATACATTATATGTATTAAGGCATTTTCAAAATCTCTCACTCCGCTCGCCACCCTGTATATATTATAAAAAAGTTATGTATTTTTGTGTTTCAAAATCATACAAAGGAATTTGTTAAAATTATCATAATTGTCAGAGATAATAATTCATTAAATTATTAAAAGAAAAATTCAGTACATCCAATTGAAATAAATAACATAAAACTTTAGATTATAAATATTAAACTTTTTAATAGTAATTCCAAATAACATTATTTATAATTATTTTGGAATATTTAACAATTTATTAAAAAAAAAACTAACAGTAAGATATAATTTCGTAAAGTTTTATATATCACTTTTTAATTTTAGCTAATTTTATGATATGTTGTTCTTATAATGTATACTGTATTCTTATTAAATTATGGTGTACAAATTATTTATTTAATTCTAATTTAGATAATACTCTATAATAATTTATATAATAGTAATATAAATAAATCGGAGTTAATAATTATTTAATGGTATTGAACATCTCTCAGAAAAAATTAGCAATATCTCGGCTTCAAATCACAATATTAGACAAATATATTCATCCAAACTTGTGTAAATAGCTTTAAAGCATCATGAGGGTTTTGACATTTGTTTATATAAAAATTCAGAAAAATTTGTCCTAGAAATACTAAATGCACTAAGTTTTTACTAATTACTAATAAAGTAATCAATATCAATATCAAAAATTTACTCTTCCTTCTATTTATTTTAAAGTTCATATGGCTTATTTTAATAATATAAAAAGTCATTTTATATTATTAAAATGGTTTTTTATATTATTATACCGTGCCTAGCTGAATATTATATACTATGCTATAATAAAAAATAACAATAAAACGTTTAGTAAATGCATTCAAATATGTCCAAAAAATTTTATTTATTTTTTATTGTTATACATTCATATACGCAAATATACATTATTACAAAGTTTATAAAATTTATAGATTAAAACTAATCTTATACTATGACAATTATACTTATACATAGATAGTTTTGCTTTAGAAAAATTTTGAAGCTTTCATAATGAATAATTCATTATGAATGCTTCAAAATATTGTTTATTTGCTTAATTAATTATTAATTAAGCAAATAAATTCTAAATAAATCAAAATATTTCAAATTATTATTATTCTTTTTTTTTGTTAATAATTGCAACATTCAACGTATCCATCAAGATTTTTATCTTTGCATTTATCTATCCTAGCATACCTATTGATTAAATAAATATGAATTTTATGGATTATATTATACAATATTAATTAAACTGTATATTAACATTATAATTATTATATTACCAAGCATAAAACCTTGTGCATCATAAACTGTTTTAGTACATTCCATATCATCATTAATATCGTCATCCAAAAGAGTTTTGAATTAAAACATCAATAATAAACATTTATTCGATTTATATCATTTAAATACTTTAAAAATAAATTAACTATAGAATTTAATAGAAGTCATTGATTATATCTTACCTGAACATTCGATATTGCAACCTTTATATGGTCCATTATGATCGCACCAATAGCTATCATTGATCTGTAATCAAAAGAATTTCTAAATTAAAAATATATTTTATAATTTATTATTAAAAATAAAAACAGAAAGTTCTTTAATATTAATTTTAATAATAGGCTAATAGTAAAATATCTGGAAAATTCCATGATCTTTGCTGTGAGTATTTATACCAACCTTTCTGGTATTATATGAACTTTCTTTTGCTACCAAGCATATTCCTGTTTAAGATATAATTTGAATGCAAAATATTTATTTATATATTATTTTATATTAATTAATGGTGTGCTATTCAAAATATCATCTAAATAAATAATAATTCTATTTTTATTATTTTTTTTCAGTAAATGATTTAATAAAATAAATCCCAATATTTGAACCTGCTATTTTTACTGCAAATTTCATTTTCTGAATGAAATAATTTTATAAATTCGGTTAAAAGAATAATTTACAAATACTCACAATCGGCAATTTTATCTCTTGGAAAATCATTTTCGACTAAAATTTTTGCCAGTTCACATCTTTCAAAAATCTTTCCTTCTCCTATAGCTGTTATTAGAACAACAACGAGGAGCGAAACTGTAAATTTCGAAGTCATGCTGTATTATCACAAACTACTTCATTTCTGATACCAAAAAATGAAATTCGGGTATTTATAGAAGTGAATTTTAATAAATAATTACATCATATTAAATTAATCCGGATGGAACTTATTATCATTTTCTGGTGACTAATCAGTCACCAGAAAACAGTTTAAATTATCATTTTCAAAATTCTATCACGCAATGATATTGTAAATAAGATTTAAATAAATAATCTAATTCCAAATTATAGAAATTTTCAAAATACTATTTAAGAATTCGAAACTAACAAAATTTATTTATTATAAACATATTTATTGTAATACAGTATACTGTAACTGAATAACATAATAAATTTTGGTTCGATTCATATTTTTAAATTATTACTGTGCTTTATAAAAACAATGCTATATTATGAAATGAGAAAATCCTAAATAGATAAATTTTGCATTAATAATTTATCTAGTAAAATAAAAATTTAAATGTATCTCTGTTCTATATTCATTCGGTATTTTATTATTAGTAATACAGTAGTGCCTCGCAATTCGACACTAATCCGTCGCCGAAGTAATGTCGAATTGCGGGACAATATTTCCCATATAAGACTACGGAAAATAGATTAATTCGTTATCAGTCCCCATCCCACTCCCCTAATGGGTGAGGATAAAATAGATTAATTCGTTATCGGTCCCAACCACTCCCCTAACGGGTGAGGTGAGAGAGATAACTATATTATTACTTTGTTCAGGGCCGGATTTACCAATAGGCTGACCAGGCCCCGTTCTAGGGCCCCACAATTCTAGGGGCCTCAAAACTATCAATCAGTTTTCAACTTTTATAAACTTTTAATAAGAAAAATATTTTTATTAGTGCTAGATAGAAAGTAAAATTTTAAAGGTTCCTTATAAGTCAGTTTTCAACTTTTATAAACTTTTAATAAGAAAAAATGGGTTTTTAGTGCTAGATAGAAAGTAAAATTTTAAAGGGTTCTTATAAGTTATAAGGATCCTTTAAAATTAGACGTAGCTGATTTGAATTAAATTTTTAATAAGAAAAAATGAGTTTTTATTAAAGTGCTAGATAGAAAGTAATTCCTTATAAGTTATAAGGAGCTTTTAAAATTAGACATAGCTGATTTGGATAGAAAGTAAAATTTTAAAGGTTCCTTATAAGTTATAAGAAGCCTTTAAAATTATATGTAGCTGATTTGTAGATAGTAAAATTTTAAAGGTTCCTTATAAGTTATAAGGAGCCTTTAAAATTAACGTAGCTGATTTGAATTTTTAGGGGCTCCAAAACCTTGCTCGTCCTAGGTGTAGCTGATTTAAGTTATAAGGAGCCTTTAAAATTAGATGTAGCTGATTTGAATTTTTACCCCAAAGGCTTGCTTGTCCTAGGGCCCCCAAAAATGCAAATCCAGCTACCCCAAAGCCTTGCTCGTTCTAGGGCCCCTAAAAATGCAAATCCGGCTCTCAAAGCCTTGCTCGTCCTAGGGCCCCTAAAAAATGCAAATCCGACCCTGTCTTTATTATATGTGTTTTACACATATAATAAAGACACACTAAATTACAAAATACACTATTTTATACACAACACACAATTTACTATTTTATACACAACACAATTTATTAGCCCTTGGATGTTAGAATGAAGTCTTCCAGCAGACGCCCTAGCACCCATAATCTTCTCTCTCTATTGCAAAACATTGCCACAGTTGTCTATTTATTAGCCCTTGGATGTTGGAATGAAGTCTTCCAGCAGACATCCTAACCCATAATCTTCTGTCTCTGTTGCAAAACGTTGCTACAGTTGTCCTAGGATCTTCTGTGTTGCAAAACGTTACTACAGTTGTCCTAAAAACGCCATACTCCATGGATGTTGGAATGAAGTCTTCCAGCAGACACCCTAGCACCCATAATCCGTGTTGCAAAACGTTACCACAGTTGTCCTAGAAACGTCATACTCGAGTTACATTTAAATTGTTCTCCACAGTTGTCCTAGAAATGCCATACTTGAGTTTGGAATGAAGCTATTTTATATACAACACAATTTATTAGCCCTTGGATGTTGGAATGAAGTCTTCCAGCAGAGACTATTTTATACACAACACAATTTATTAGCCCTTGGATGTTAGAATGAAGTCTTCCAGCAGACGCCCTAGCACCCATAATCTTCTCTCTCTATTGCAAAACATTGCCACAGTTGTCTATTTATTAGCCCTTGGATGTTGGAATGAAGTCTTCCAGCAGACATCCTAACCCATAATCTTCTGTCTCTGTTGCAAAACGTTGCTACAGTTGTCCTAGGATCTTCTGTGTTGCAAAACGTTACTACAGTTGTCCTAAAAACGCCATACTCCTTGGATGTTGGAATGATGAGACTATTTTATACACAACACAATTTATTAGCCCTTGGATGTTAGAATGAAGTCTTCCAGCAGACGCCCTAGCACCCATAATCTTCTCTCTCTATTGCAAAACATTGCCACAGTTGTCTATTTATTAGCCCTTGGATGTTGGAATGAAGTCTTCCAGCAGACATCCTAACCCATAATCTTCTGTCTCTGTTGCAAAACGTTGCTACAGTTGTCCTAGGATCTTCTGTGTTGCAAAACGTTACTACAGTTGTCCTAAAAACGCCATACTCCATGGATGTTGGAATGAAGTCTTCCAGCAGACACCCTAGCACCCATAATCGCTCTCTCTGTTGCAAACGTGGCCACAGTTGTCCTAGAAACACTATACTTGAGTTACATTTTAATTGTTCTACTTGTTTGCACTTTAGATACAATTTTTTTCTTCGTCTCTTCGCTCAATCGATTGTTGTTCTTTTCGGAATTATTCCTCTGGTCAGTTCTCTTTGAACCTATCCTTTTCAATAAAACTAATAATAATTACAAATTTTTTACTTTCTGAAGAATGTAGAATTGAAAATCAAAACAAACAACACGGGCAAACACCAAAGTAGCCCAAAAAGAACCGACAAATAGCAAATGACGTCACACAATTCCATGCACGCACATGCGCCAACCCTCGAAACTCAATGTCGAATTGCGAGACCGACGAATTGCGAGGCACCACTGTACTGTATTTATATTTAACTGCATCAAAAGCTTTTTGAAATATTTAGAATACAGATATTTTGATAAAATTTTTAAAATATTAATCGATTTTGATTAATTATTAGCATTAAAATTTTTAAATTTGCAAGTAAACTTTAGAATTTTTTATTTTTAGCATTTTTTCTTTTTTTTTCTAAATATAGGATTTCAGAATGTTTAAATCAAGAATTGAAATGATCATCGAAACTGCACAATAGAGAATATTTTCATAAAGTGGGCATAACTTAATCATATGAATTTTTAACTACTGTATTTATAAATTATTTATATTTTTCCTCATCTTAAGAATAATACATATTCAAGATGTTCCTGACAGGCCTGATCAAATTTAAATCATAAATGCTATTCACCAAAACAAAATAAAAAGTCATGGGTCCGGAAATGTTTATTTTCCTTTTTCGAGATAACATAGCATATAAAAATATAGATCGTATACACCCGATTTTGTTTGTTCAGTTCTTCAAGTGACCATGGGCTATTTTTCAGCTATTTACGGATTATCTCAGTAGCTTGCAAAGTGTTATGATTAATGTACAGTTAGTTTTATTGCTTTTACATTCTGTATTATCTCGAAAAGGAAACATTTCCGGATTCATGTTTATATGGACTTTTTGCTTTGTTTTGATGAGTAGCATCTGTGATTTAAATTTGTCCAGATTTTTAGGAACACCTGTATATGAATTTCGACAGATAAAAAATAATTTTTTTAAAATACATTAAAAATAAATAAATAATGACCAAAGTAATAGATCTCGCGAAATTGCGAGAAGACCTATTACTTTAGTCATTATTTATGATTACTGTTGTTTTAATCAATGGTAATCATAAATAATGACCAAAAAAATAATAAAATAAACATAATGAAGTTAGTTTTAAATTATAAATAAAACACAATTTTCAACAATATTGGATAATAATTAAAATATTATTCATTTCCTCATTAATTGCTATGTAGTGTTTCATTTTGTTGGTAAAACATATTACAGTACAGTTCCTTTTCAAATTAATTTCTTTAATATTTACCATGTTTAATGGTAATATAAAACGAATTTTTGATAATTATTTTCTAATAAATGACAGAATATTACATTTAATTTAAATTCAAAATGATTGAAATATTATTTTCTAATTTCGCGAGTGTTTTTTATTATCTAGTAATTTCTATATGCACACGAATAATTAATATTTAACACAATTATTTCTGAATTGTGTTAAAAAATTAAAGCAGAACTAGGAAATCTAATCTCATAAGAGAAGAATTTAATAAATATACTAGGCCTATATTTAATACTGTAAATATGCATTTTTTTATAAATTTTAAAAAACATCATTGTCCTCGTTTTTTCAGTAATTTAATAATTAGTAAAGTAAATAGAATAAGAAACAAAGAAATTTATTTTATAATTTCTAAAATGTTTATTATAGTGATTCTCAACTTTTTCGAGTTCGTGGCACACTTAAGTTTGGATTCCACATCACCAGAACGTAGGCCTACTTCAGAAACAGGCAACAGAGGCCCAAATGTGATGTCATTTCCTTTTTTTATAACGTACATAATACTCGGTAAAATGTGAGCAGAGAAGTAGAACAGACAAAATTTTAACTTTTAAGTTTCTGCAGCTCTTGCTGTTGTACTTTCAGCCAATAACGTGTCTCGCTTGGAGTGACGTTTGCTTGAAGTCATAAACTGAAATGTTAAAAATCAAAATGGTGACGCCGAGAGAAATCCCGGCACTGGTACGCCTTTTCTTTTCTTTTCTCTCCCTCTAAGATATCAAAACCATTTTATACATAGATTATTTCATTCAAAATTTTATTCGTTTTAAATTCTGTTTAAAAAGTATACTTTCTGCAATTTCAAAAAATTGTGATTCGACGAATTTTATTTTTTAATATTATATTTTCGAAGAAAATCTTTAAAATATCGATTTTTTGGAAAAAATACGTCATAGGCTCATGGAATTAAGGGCGCGTTCCAAACCTAAAAAAAAATACGTCATAGGCTCATGGAATTAAGGGCGCGTTCCAAACCTCAACAGCAAGTCATCAATGATTAGTCTCTTTTGACGTCAGAAACAACTCAACATCAGCTTGTTTCTGTTTCTGTTTAACGTCGTTGTTTCTGTTTAACGATGATAATGATTTGTTACACTCTCTAACTTTTAAAATCTTATCATCTAGCAGGAACTACTTTTTCTGCGACGTTAGAAAACAGTGTAAACCAATGCTAAAAGTCATCGCAATTTAGAGATGGTGAGTGTGTTGACATCGGTTTACACCGTTTTCTAACGTCGCAGAAAAAGTAGTTCCTGCTAGATCATACGAGAGTGTTTTGTAGGCGATTTTTTAGAAGTCAGGCATTTTTCACGTGACACCAACCGATTTCCGACTGCTGATATAGCATGTTGCGGCCCGCTTAATATTACGTGCGGCCCGGAACGCACAGTTATGAATTTAATGAAAGCGCGTAATTCTTCTCCCACATGCAAAAATAAATATTCTGATACAAAATTTTTTTTTAAATCTGGAAAAATTAGAATTTTCCTAATTTGGTAGGTTCTTCCTGATGCACTCATAAAATTTTACAGGTCATAGGTCAGTTTGGAAAACACAGGCCTATGGCATCCACGAACTGAGAAGTTAGTTAGTGTTTTGTAGGCGAATTTTTAGAAGTCAGGCATTTTTCACGTGACACCAACCGATTGCCGACTGCTGATATAGCATGTTGCGGCCCGCTTAATGTAGCAAAAATATATGCGGCCCGCTTAATGTAGCAAATAAATGTATGCGGCCCGGGAAAAAAAAAGGTTGAGAACCACTGTGCTAGATGATAAGATTTTAAAAGTTAGAGAGTGTAACAAATCATTATCATCGTCAAACAAAAAAAAAAGGTTGAGAACCACTGTGCTAAATGATAAGATTTTAAAAGTTAGAGAGTGTAACAAATCATTATCGTCATCGAAGAGAAACAACGACATTAAACAGAAACAGCTGATGTTGAGTTATTTCTGACGTCAAAAGAGACCAATCATTGATGACTTGCTGTTGAAGTTTGGAACGCGCTACTTTGGGAAACGCCCCCAAATTTTTAAAAGTTTTTCTTTTCACGTAGGTTATAACGAAAAATTGCTGTTGAAGTTTGGAACGTGCCCTAACTTTGGGAAACGCCCCCAAATTTTTAAAAGTTTTTCTTTTCACGTAGGTTATAACGAAAAATTTTCCGGTCCCAATTGTTTCGTTAAAAACGCATTCCATTGTATATACCACATTCCTCTAAAAAAAGTTGTTGTGGGTCCTGTTGGACTCAGCGTTCCTTCTTTGTTTAAATATAATACTTATGTTTAATTATCATAATTAATACTTATTTTAACTGTTTAGAATACAAAGAGTTTTCTTTAACTTACATTTTTATTGCCCGTCCACGAAAGCTGCGCCTAGCTAAGATGGATGAGTCCAAACGCGAAAGGGAGAGTCGCAGTCGGTATAATGACAGGTGGATTATTGAATTAATATTATATTAAGTTCTGTTAAATATACTATTTCCAATGTCGAAACTAATCATTTAGCATTGGACATTACAATAAACTTCCATTCAACTTCAGTTATCTTGCGTTTGAAAACATCCATGTGCGAAGCTGTTATCCCTATTTTGTTACTGGACTCGTTCAGTTAGCGCACGCGTACTTGCGTCGATGGTCGCGGCTAAGCTGGACAGACAGTAATTCTATATACAGGTATATATATTATAGTGAGCAGTTACTTTAAAAAAAGTAGAAAAAATTCTTATTGTTAGGAAGATGTCCGGGCCTTTCAATCTTCTACGGGCCCGGGTAATTTGTCCTGATTTCCCCCGTCTCGGTGCCACTGTTCGTCAGTATTACTACGATTGCTAATACACAAATGGCACTTGGAATCATTTAAAAATTTTACTGACATAACTGAGTATCGAATTGAGATGAGTTTAATGAAAGATTAAATACGAACAGATAATCACGTACGGATAAAACTGCGGTAAAACCGAAAGTGTATTGTATAACTGTGTTAGGGCGAGTGTATTTAAAATGACTGTTATCTGGTACCACTAGATTGGGAAGTGGCGCCATCCTTTGATAAAAAAGACTTAATGATTATTAGATTAAATATATTTTAATTAATGTGGCTCCATCTGTTTATTAATAATTAAACTATAAATTTTAATATTTATTCGAAAATAATTATCGATTTATTTGATTAATTAATTTCTAACTGAGTGTTTGTTTGATCCCAAAAATTATCTATAGATAAATTGCAGCGCTTAATATAAACAGTCAATTTTTTTATATTGAAATGTGCTGTAAATATTATTTCAGTTGTTAACAAATAGCCGATTGGCTAAATGGCCAAGTAGAAACGTACTATATTTTCACTCTGAACCAAATTTGATTTCTGGTTCTGCATCTTCATATTTTTTCAGGAGGTCCCTGCTCGTTGAACTTCATCCTTCACTTAATTGCTGATTCCACCAATGATGTTGCCGACCTATGGTAGACTTTGGACGATCCTCACCTTAGTATGGAAAGCAGCATAAAATCTAGAAAGAAACAAATAAATAGCTATGATCTTAATCATTTATTCTCGAGTATGGTCAAAAGAAAATATTTTTTGTTTGTGGAAGTCAAAATTTAAGGAAATGGCGAATGTAACTATGTTAAATTCATATTTATTTAGAATAAGTTGACAGAAGTCATCAATAAAGTGATAAAACTTTTACTAATTCAATTAAGTTTAATTCAGTAAATTGTATTTAGTTAATAAAAACAAATTATTATTTTCAAATAAATTATTTATTTGAAAATAATTATTATTTTCAAATTTCCGCATACTGTAACAAGCAATTCCGGAGATAACTAATCATCTATTTTTCCAAATTTTCACCTTTATTTTGGAATTATTAAAGTTAAGAGATCAAAATATACATCATCAAAATCATCTTCAGTAGCATAACTTGTATGTTGAATGTCATAAAAATTTACTACATAGTTCGGTAGTTTTGTTTTCAATATTGAACTAACACAATAATGTAATTATTATTATACTAGTTGGCATACTCAATGTTACTTGGATACTATTTAAATGCAATTACATTATGTATTCATTTATATAAATAATAACCTAATATTATGTTCTAAGACTATAGGAATAATACAGGAAGCATTGCTTAGCGCACAATTTATTATCAATGATATAGAATAAAAATTTTGATAAAAATCAAATGTATTGGCACCGTATTGTTGTACCAAATGCCGCATCGAGATGAGGAAAACATTATTATCAAATTTCATGAAAATTTATTAGTGAGGATCCACAAACAATCAATAATATAGAGATATTTTAAGCTTCCTTTTCCTCTGAAAATAGACTAAAAAATAACTATTATACAAATCTTTGAAATGTGATAAGCATTTATTTAGTTAGTTAATTCAATTTGTCATTGAATTTCACAAGAGAAAAAAACATTACAGAGAATACTTCAGAACCACAATGCATCTTGATTAGTTAACTAAGGATTGAAGGATGGATTTCAATAAACCAGATCTGGATTCCTCCTGAAAAATTTAGAAGATAAATTCCGAATTGAACCGATTTAAGTAAATGCTATACTACGATGGCATCCAGTTACGTAATAATACTGAGAAACTAAGAGAAAAATCAATGCTGACCATTAACAACTTCCAATTGGCATTGGTGATTTCACAAAAAATTTTCTTGAGAATCTCTTATTTTAAACTATTCAGACTTCGAGATCCAAAAGCCAATAAAAACAGAACTAGAAATCATAACCAAAATTAAATCTTTAAAGCAAATATTTTTAAACTGTGGATCGCATTGGCCAGATTGGCTGCTTGAAAACACTTCGTTTTTCTACTCTGGATGACCCGGATTTGAGTCTCGACCCCATCTCTTTGAAATATTTATCATGGACTCCGGGCCTAGCCCGTTGATCACAATTTGGCTCACTCTTTCGCAGGGATGGGCAATCTGTTGATGGGCTTGTTTCGCCCCGCCACTTACTTGTTAGTACTCTTACTGACAAGTGAGTGGAAAGTGGCATAATCTGTTGACCAAAAAAAAAAGTTACGGATCGCGACCCTTTAATGGTTCGCAAAATAAATAAAATGATCGCAACGAATAGAAAAGTATTTGAAAAATGTTTGAAAACAACTTATAAAATAAAACTTTTCTGAAAACAATTCATTTGGGCCAATATGCACCATCAATAACAAATAGTATGAAACATTTGTAAATAATGAAAAAATAAATATAATAATGCACACAAAGTTTATATCCTTAATTTATTACATATGAGTCACAATACAGAATGAGGTTCCTGTAGTGGACAGAGGCAAAAAGTTTGAAACAGCAAAAGCTTGTTAATAAAATCAAGTAACTCGTACAAAATCAGCAGTATTGGTGCTGTCTGGGTTAAATAATGTGATCATATTGCTGAAATCACTATGCTTAGAGTAATCATATTATATTGAAATAAAAGTGAATTATAGATTATATGTCAGGCTGTTTGTATGTATGCGACGCTCGAGCACATGTGCATAGGTTGATAAATTATGGATATTAATATAATTACATTGTAAGATAATGTAATTATATTTTCCAATGTAATGGATTTTCCATCGGAAAATATATTTTAAATAATAATGATTTTATTCAAAATTTTGTATACAATTTGACTCGAATAAATATTAGACAATTAACAATTAATAATAAAGAGTATTATTCAAAAATGATTATATTAATATAAATAATAAAAAAACAAACCGATCTTTAAATGTGAAAATAAACTTTTACTTTATGATCATTTGTTATTTCTCACTATTTGAATCAGCTGATGAAATAATAAATATTATTTATACATTTATAGAAACTGTATAGTATTTTTTCCAGACGGAATTTGTTTATGCCATTTTCAGTTTATCAATTTGGATAGCACTAATGCACTCTCTGTATATATTTATTAATTTTATTGTTTTAGAAAAGATAGTGATGGTTATACGCTACCTGGTTAGCAGAAAAAAAGAACTGCAGAAGTCTTTCTTTTTAATTCTGCGATTTTCTCGTCAATAATGAATAATCATAGTATTATTGTTTCAATTTAATAATTATTAAATTTAACGCTATGATCAATAAATGTAATTTAGCAATCACAATATTACTGATTATTAAATTACATCTAATAATCAATAATACTGTAATTATTGATTATGATAGCCTACTGCAATAAACTACACCTATAATATATGTTTATAAACTAGATAATCGATTTATGCTCTAGCTGAATTAATATAAGGTGCATATATGAGCATCTCACAAGTCTTAAGTGATTAAAGGCGGATTCCCACTTGGGATGAAGTCTAAATGTAATTATTGATTATGATAGCCTACTGCAATAAACTACACCTATAATATATGTTTATAAACTAGATAATCGATTTATGCTCTAGCTGAATTAATATAAGGTGCATATATGAGCATCTCACAAGTCTTAAGTGATTAAAGGCGGATTCCCACTTGGGATGAAGTCTGCAGCAAACGCAGAAAGCAGCTCGTTTCCATAGCAACGGAACTTGACCTTGCGGCCATTTGTTAGAAACGTAGACGTTGCTAGCTCCCAACGTCTGTGCTTCTATACAGCGACTAGTTGCAGATACTAGCCAATCAGAGAAGTGCTTAGTATTAAACGAATTATACAATGGCGGTGATTGGTGGTTGACGTATTCCTATTTTTACCAACTATTGGCTGATGTCAATTGTTTATCACAAACGCTTACTTGAATCATTGAATGGGAACGAATATCGGGCATATCAGTGTTTGTGATTCATCAGCCCGCGGTGGCGCAGCTCAAGTGGGAATCCGCCTTAACTCCAAGTTTTTGTAAAAATTTCTCAGTTTTAATACCCGAGCACGTGATAAGTGCAAACGTGCTTGAGTACTAAATTGAAAATCTTGAAGTTAATGGAGTTGATCAATTCGGCTTCTGAGATGTTTATATAGTTGTTGCTATTTCATATCCCTTGGGACATGTTAGTCAGATGTGCTTGAGTACTAAATTGAAAATCTTGCAGTTAATGGAGTTGATCAATTTGGCTTCTGAGATGTTTATATAGTTGTTGCTATTTCATATCCCTTGGGACATGTTAGTCAGAGCCAAAGATACGATTCGTAGGGAGTTGATGAATGATGATCAATTAATCAGATTTATAAACTGAGTAAAGCCAAAGACAAGCATCCATTATTGATGTCATTGATAGTTATACTACATTTTTCATAACATATTAATTAAGGGTGACAACTATAGTATTTAGTAAAGTGCATAATTTTAAAAGTGAGGCTTGAAGCGACTGCTTCATTGTAGATAAGGTGGATGTCATTGATAGTTATACTACATTTTTTCATAACATATTAATTAAGGGTGACAACTATAGTATATAGTAAAGTGCATAATTTTAAAAGTGAGGCTTGAAGCGACTGCTTCATTGTAGATAAGGGTATCTATAGTGCATAAACAGTATTATTTCAAAAAAACCAAATTCCTGTTATTTTCGATATATACATTTTTGTATGTTGCTAGAAAAAAGATTTGCTTATTGAGGACTAGATTTATTCTTTAGATGTATGATTAAAAGTACAAATATGCAGTTACGTAATGTTAAAAAAACTATAGAAAACTTGCATGCATTTTGAAAAGGTATGGATTTAATCCATTATTCTTTAGAAAAATAATCTGCATTAATAGAAATTTCTGAAAATGCCATTTTGTCGTATTTTTCACATAAATTTTTTACTGTGAATTCGTTTTTCAGAAAATCCGTAGTTTAACACAATTTATAATTTGGTATGTTTATAATCCGACTCTGACATATTAATAATGCTTCATTATACTAAGAAATTAAGTCTTCTTTTTTCATATATTGTAAATATAAATTCTCTAAATTATATAAAATATACTCTCTAAAGAATATATTCTGTCTAAATACATAAATCAATTACATTTTCTATAACAATAAGATTTATACTATCTCATTTTTTCTGCTTAATATATTATATTTTATAAATTAAACAGTCTTTATGCATTATATGATATTGATTATACAGCCTTTATGTAAATATATGTAAGAAATCTTGCATTAAATATTGTTTAATTTACATAATTTGCTATTGATAATTTATTAAAAAATATCTATATAAAATTGTTTCATTTGTTAATAATTATTGATCGTTAAATGATATCATTCATGATACATCATAATAACGTCAAACACTGGCGACGTTATGGGATATATGATCCATTGTTACATCTTATGTTAGAACTATTGTGACGCCATATACACTGGTGACGTCTGAGTATCACTGATTGTTACGTCGTACGTTGGAATTGTTTTGAGTCACACAATGATGAAGTTTTGGGACGTCACAAATTGTTACGTTGTATGTCGGAACATTTGTGATGGTACTCGTTCCTACGTCGCAATGACGTCACACATGTCGACGTTTTTGTGTTGTCGTTGCTATGTTACAATTACGTCACAAAACAATAACAATATTACATGGCAGTGATGTCATTATAGTCGCAATGATATCACACATTTTGACGTTTTGTGATATCATCCATCGTTCCTTCATAAATCGGAACTGTTGCGACGTCATTGCTATAGCATATTGATGTCACACTCTGCTAGCATTCTGGGACGTCATCCATTGTTATGTAGTACGGACTGTACGGACGAACTTTTTCAATGTCAATAATTGTTACATCATAATGATGCCACACATTGATGACGTATCTGATCAGTGCCGGATCTAGATATTTTATCATCTGAGACAACATTAGAAAATGGTACCCTCTCGTCTTCATTCATGCATATTAATGAATAAATATATCTAATACATTGGAACCTGGAATGTAATGACGTTAGTATAGACGTTATATATAGTATACTGTATATGTGTAGACGTTAGTACTTGTAACATCAAATACATAGTCATCGAGAAACACACAAAAAACTTGGGCTGGGTTGGAAGACAGTAAATCTAGACTGGGATTACTTATAGCTTTAAATGAAAATAAAGTGTTTCTATATTAAAAATAATAATAATAAATAAAGCGTATTTGCGATTATGATATCCTGATTGCGATATGCCAATGTGGGAAAACGTATGGGAAACATAAATATTTATTTTGTTTAGACATTCAATCATGTAAATAATAACTATTTAATTTGCACTGGCTTTTCTCTCCCTTGATAATTATTATCCCTTAGAAAAATTCACTATTATATCTTTATAGATCGACTCTACAGCACGAAATATTATCGAGATAAATATAGAATAATTAAGCTTGTGTGTGATATTGCAACTACATTTTCACACCCTCTCACAATTTTCGCCTCGCTCGCCTCATCCTAGATCCGACAGTGTATAGGATATCATTCATTGTACATCGTGAAAATATCATTACTTGTGAGATCATGACGTTATCCTATTTCATACTTTGCAATATCAACAATAATCAAATAATCGCTGAAGAATTTAAACACGTATCTTAATTAAGACTCCCAAATGCCCCATCCCTAGGGCGATTTTGACTCAGCATACCCTATGTTATCCGAGGAGAGTGACCCTGCAAAATTTGATGCCGATAGATCAGTGTGGGAACTTAAGTGAAACAAACAGATTTCCAAATGCCCCATCCCTAGGGCGATTTTGACCCAGCATACCCTATGTTACCCGAGGAGAATGACCCTGCAAAATTTGATGCCGATAGATCAGTGTGGGAACTTAAGTGAAACATACAGATAGAAAGAACGACCCAAATGTGTCCCATCCTTTAGGGCGATTTTGATTTTGGGTACCCTATATACCCATAAGTCATGGGAAATCAGCCTACAAAGTTTGACCCCGATAGGTCAAATAGATTGGTGCCTATACAAACAGACAGTAGAAAGAAAGAAAGACAAGCATTGCATTTTATATATAGATGATGGTCGATAAAGTTTATGATTATAAATTAATTTACAATATATCATAAGATTAAAATTAAATTCTTATTACTATAATTGATGATATATTACTGATAGCATAATTTTAATTTATCAAACAAATTTATACAGTTAAGTTTTGATTATTTAAACCGATAATATTGATACGTTTATTCCAAATATATAAAGTACTAAGGAAAAACATATTTTTCAAAACATGTTTCTTTAGTAGTCCTAATTCAAAGGATATGTTTTGAAGAAAATTATTTATTATGAAGTTATTGCAAATTATGTTTTAAATTCATAGCATTTATGAGCCTTTTAGAAGTCAAACTGATTAATTCCATTTTTGTAAATTTCTCAATTTTAGTATCCAAACATATACAGCACTAATACAATACAGTACTGAGAAATTTACAAAAAAAAAAAAAAAAAAATGGAATTAATTAGTTTAGCTTCTGAGAGAGACATATGTAAAATAGTATATCATAAATAATCATCATAAAAGACTATACTATATACGAAAAATTTTCGTATTTACTCATATATAAGCGTATCACTCTAATTTAAAACTTTGGCCGTAAAAATAGAGATCTGTATAAGTTATATAAGCTGATCCACGCATTCACGAGTTAACTAAATAAATATTTATTTTTATAATTGTTAAAACGTTCAGAATTCAGTTCACACTTGGTATAAATAAATATGTTAGGAAAGCTAGTGTTGATAACTCGAAACTCCGCGACTCCGAGAGAAGGCCGAATAGACTTTCTCTCGGAGTCGCGGAGTTATCGGTACTTACATATTATTATTGATAATATAAAATTAATATATAATTTATTAATTTTGATGAGAAATAACTTTAATTTTGACAAAAATGGATTTATATAATATTAACATTTTTAAAAAAATGTTACTTTTTATTATAATATTTTCAATTTTTGGCGTTGCTAAGTTTGGTGTCCTGAGTAATGTCTATTTTGTTTTCGCCTAAAGCTTCTTAAGTCACACTTTCTATCAAGAAAATACGATATATTCTTACTAAATCTTCAACTATTGATTTGTTTATTTGATAGAAAATATCAAAGGAAAATAAAAAAAATAACTTTTCCTGTCATTTAGAAATTTTTAAATAAATTCATAAACCGACTTAACTGACAGGAAATTAAAATTCGCAAAAAAACATTTTTAATTTGTTTATTTGGTAGAAAATATCAAAGAAAAATAAAAAAAAATAACTTTTCCTGTCATTTACAAATTTCTAAATAAATTCATAAACCGACTTAACTGACAGGAAATTAAAATTCGCAAAAAAACATTTTGCTTCAAATGACGGGAATAGAAAGTTAGCCAGTATATGCCATCACTGGAAATAGTATTTGATCTGATATTCCGAATCACCCGCCATATAATCATTATGTATTTTTTAAATGTTCGAAATTGTTACAGACTGTACAAATCTGTTTGATCAAAAAATATCGAGGATCGTTACATTTGAATTTGACAAAATGTTCAGAATATATTTAATAAAAACTCAAATGTACGAAATAAGGAGTACAGGCATATGCAGAGTAGTAGGCAGATGTACACAGTATGCTTGTTATGTAAGGATTTATTAAAAAAAATTATAAAATGATAATGTAAACTAATAACATATTGATCAATATAATCATTTTATATAAGTAAAATACAAATATTATAATTGGATAATTTTGTCAAGTTTACGATTTCTATCTTTATTTACTAATAATGATACTATCGCTGACTAAATCTAATAGGAAGGGTACCTCACTTAATCTCTATCTGCGTATACTACTGACAGCTGAAGTTTTAGTCACTTTTATTCCTAACACGTATCGCTTTGTATATTTCTGATCCTATTTGTGCAGTATTCACTAAACTAATATTTTCATATATATTTAAATGTCATACATATCTGCGTACTTTTAATAATATAATCAGAAAATAATAGTTCTTTGTTAGGAAGAAATATGGCAGTTGGCTGGCATGACATGGTGTGTGTCGATCACATAGAGTCCAACAAAAAGAACTAAAACTAAAGAATATTAAATCTAAAAAAAAAATGCAAACTTGAGTATAAGCAAAACGTTCCTGCATGAAAATAATTTTCATTCAAAAACTACTTTTTGCTAAAACACTAGTAAATATAAAAAGTCTTCTTGGGACTTTGTGAAGGTGAGTTTGCAGAACCTGATGCTAGAGTATAAGATGGATCTTGCGAATATCAAGATGAAAGTAAAAGTTAAATAGAAATGGGTTATTATATTATTAATACAGATAGTCCTCGACTTACGACGAGATTCCGTTCCAACGTGTCCGTCGTAAGTCGAAGAATTTTTTAATTCTTGATTTGTTTGATTTCTATTTTAATATTTTCATAAAATGAATTTTTATTTAACTTAAAACGGTTAAACTTAAAATTTATCTCGCCTTCTTTTTTACTTTGGAATTTTCAACTGCAATATTATTTCTCTTACTGGACACGGCAGGGTTGCAACGAGAGAAATGAACACTTCGACTGCTGATTAGCAACTAGCGTGCCAAAGGAATAAGTTAGAAGTGGGTGAATCATACTGTACTAGCGGCTATTGTATGTTGTCGAAAAGCTTTGCTTGCACCGACTAATAGAGACGCTGCGATGTATATACAATAACCACGCTATATATATACAGGTAGGCCTCGATTAGTGCGACTAATAAAATTGATACCGTTTTTCGGTTAGTGCGAGAAAATATTCGATTAGTGCGAGTTGTAAGCATAGACCAGTCTTACTAACAAAGCTCCTTTTATGATGTCAATTAACAAATTACCGTTAATTTTCGGTTAGTAAAACCGGACGAGGAGCAGTCCAAGAACGGTCACA
>AYEL01090624.1:0-29397 GCA_000484575.1 Olivierus martensii
AACCCCTAAATATTACATATATAGTTATAAATACTTATAATTATTAAAGAATGAAATTATATTCAATTAAAATATGAGAAATTATTTATAATTCATAATTTAATTTACTAGAGCAAAATAGATGGAACAATATGGACAGAATTGGATGATTCAAAACTTTATAAAGATATTGATCTTGGTGATTTTGATAAAACTTTCTCAGCATATCAAAAACAACAGGTAAAATAATAATATTTTTTTATTAAAATTTAAGTATATTAATAATTTATTATTTTTTTATTAATTTTTAAAATTATTTTTAATTAAATATTTAATATTTTAAAAAAATATATATTTTTTATTTTATTTCTTACATGAAGTTTCAAATACATTGTACAGAAACTAAATATATATATTCATATATGGAACTGATATGTATTGAAATAAAAATCTTCATTTTGTAAACCATTACTTTTAGAAATTAAACTAAAAATATTAAATGTAATTCTAAAATACCTTAATGTATTTTTCTAGGAAAAAATTTATTATAAAATAGCACTAAATATATTTCTTTACAGTTTGTCAAATTATTCTATACTATAATTCAGTGTTGCAATATTTATTGATTTATTTTAAAAAATTCTGATATGAATTATTTAGAGTACATAATAAAATTTATTATATCATCTAGCATTTATATCTTTTGCTGTTTTGAGATAGTTTACAGTTGTAAAACTAGTTGTTGTTGAAAGCAGAATTATGCAAAGTAGCATTTATATCATTTGTATATTACATCTTTTATGAAATAATTATTTATTAAAGTTCATTAAGAATTTGCAACAGTTTTTAATAAAAAATATAATGTAAAGAGCAAATAAATGCTTTTTAGAAATATTATTCTTGAATATTTTTAGAAAGATATATAGAATTCAGTTACATAGGCATTGAAAATCCAAAACTTGATTTTTTTAAATAAATAATAATACAGTTATTCTCTTTTGTGCATGAATTGAAATATCATATATGCATGTTATTTTTTATTTCCCAGATTATATGCATACAAACTAAATTCAAATATTGTATGTATTATTCTGCAATGTTAATATCACATTTTAAAATAATTGTAAATAAATCTAATAAAATATTAACTGATTAATAAATATATAAACAATCTAAAGAAAAATGAAATGAACAAAAGAATATTTCTTTAATAATTTTAGATAGAATGAAAATTATAGGATTTAAATATGGAAAACAGTAAACAGTAATATTATCACTATTAATCTGATCTGAATTAGTGCTAGTTTTTAATCAAACTAAAAATATTGTGGCTGAAACAATTTATTTTGACAGTCTTTTGACACTTGACTTGTCAGAATAGCCTTTTCAGCTACAGTTTTTCTATCCCTTTTGTTTGGATTAAAAAAAATAACACTACATAGTATTCAACACAATTATTTAGAATGCAGATTCTTGAAAAATTGGATATTAATGTTTATAGCAAAATGTCACATTTTTCTTTTGTAATTTATATTGTCAGTCCTTTATTTATGTGGATTATAAATGAAAAAAATACACAATAAATAATGGTAAAAATTTTAATAGTGTAAAATATTTACAAAATAAGCACACAATACAAACAGTTTCAATTAAAAAGCAAAAAGATCATTATAAGATTAAAAGATGAACTGAAATATATTAAAATTTTTATTAAAATTTATTTTTTTTTAAATTTTTTTTATTGAAATTTAATATCATCATTTATTGCATGTTTGTTTAATTTTATTATTCATCATTTTGAATACCTTCAACCTATGTGAATTGTTACTAAATATAGATTAATTATCTTCATTAATTCAAATTAATAAAGCTATACATATTTCTAGATGATATGATTATGGAGATATCATTTCTTAACATTATCAAATAAATTGAAGTTATGGTTTAATAAAATTTAAAACAAAAATAATAATTATAAAAATATGATTTTATTATAATTACAATATTATTATATTTTCAAATATATGAATTTTAGTCAAATGGTTCCATGGAAGATATTCCAACTGTTTTAACGAGACCAGTGAGAGCAATGAGGGAACTTTCTGTTATTGATGGAAGGCGTGCACAAAACTGTACTATATTATTATCTAAGCTAAGGATGTCAAATGAGGAAATATGTAGGGCTATACTAAGTATGGACAGTAAAGAACAATTACCAAAAGATATGGTGGAACAAGTAAGTAATAATATAAAAATATTTATTTATATTCTTTATTTAAAATATAAATATAAAATAAATAATTTTATTTTTATATAATTATCAGGTAATTTTTAAAATTGGATATTTTATTTAATAACATTTAATTATATTCTAAAATAACAGTTGTAATAAACTATATTAAAATTTATTTTAAAATGGAAAAAATAGATGAAAAATATAAAATGAAACTACAAATAAATTTTAGAAAGTATTAGATAATTTGGATCATATTCAACATATTCTGAGAAATTGGAAAAACAAATCTTTTTCAACTTGAAATAATGGCAGAAACATTCATTTAGCTACTTTCATGGAAGATACTTTATTTTCTAAAAATAAAATTATTTTTAAAAGATTCTTATATATTATACAGGTAATCTCCAACTTATGTAAGCAATCATTCAAGGAAACCTTACTTAAGTCAATACATTTTGGAGCATAATCTAAACAGTACTAAAATAGTACCTTAAACTGTCATAAAGGCATAATATTATAAATAATTATTTTAAAGAATAAGAACATAGGTCACATGATAAAGCAGTCACTTATCATCTTGAAGGATCTGCATTCAATTCTAAGTCCTACACCTTCAGTTTTTAGGAGAGGTTTGGGTTCGAGCCTGATCATTAACTAAAACTAACCTAATAAGCCTATGATGATACATTTTTCTTCTAATTTCGTCATTTATCTCTATGACTTTATCTGATGTGATCAATATACACTGTTACAAAAAAAGATGCACCCCCTAAAAAATAGAATAAGAACTATGAAACTCTGTATTTAAATGCCTTTCAGATAGAAATGATTAAAATTTCATCGCCAATGAATGCACAGGGTGTTTTGAGAGTACATGAGAAATATGAATATGGGGTCAATATAAGGAGTGGTGTTGATAAGTATGAAAATATATAACTGGTTTGCTATTTCATTACATTAAGTAATGTATGAAGATGTCTCTGTGAAGTATCCATCAGAAATATGAGCAACTGAGTTTGAGAGAGGCTGCATCATATTCCTATAACAAACTTTGTCTTTTTTTTGCAACAGAGTTTATATTTGTTTTTAATCAGGGAATCTTTACATAAGTTAAGATTGCATGTACTTTAATTGTGAATATAAAAATAAACCTAATAAATTTTGTTATTGGTAAGTAAGTGTCTATTAATTTTATAGCTATTAAAATTTATGCCAAGTCCAGAAGAAAAAGTGCTTCTTGAAGAACATAGTGCAGAAATTGAAAATATGGCCCGAGCTGATCGGTTTCTGTTTGAAATTAGCAGGTTAGCAGATTATTTTGAAATTATCAAAATGTTTTTGCAAAAAACAAAAATTAACATATTATTTTGTGTGTAAATATTTTTGTGAATATTGTAATAATAGTAAATTTCGTAAATAATTGTTTTGCAAAATAATACATATTTATATTTTTTATCATCTTTATGAAATATGCATACTATAAATTTAAATTGACTAGTCAGTTCAAAATTAATTTTAAAATGACTATTTTAAAATAAATATTATACTAAATAGTACTATTAAAACTAAATAATCTAGACTAAATAGTCTTCAAGGAATCCACAAGCACTTTAAGCAGGAAAAATACACAATTTATTATTAGATATTTAGTGCATATACTAATAATATGTGGTAACATTTTGTCCTACTATGGTCATCCTCAGCCACTTCTTTCAAATGTGTCTTACTTCTAGTGTGTGTCACAAAGACACACATTTAAAAGAAGTGGCTGAGGAGGGCCATGGTAGGCTGAAAATGTTACTGCATATTATTATTAGTATATATACTAAATATCTAATAATAATTTATGTATTTTTCCTGCTTAAAGTGCTTGTGAATTCCTTGTATTTCTTATAGGCAGCAGAACTTGATAGTTTATGATTAATTTTCCCATAAGAAGACTATTTAAGATCTTGAAGTTGTATGTTTTTTTTTTTTTTTTTTAAAGACTTAAATTACGATACACAATTATATTTATTTTTCTTTTACTGTTTATTCATTTTTTTTTTTTTTTTTAAAGTTTGTTATTTTAATAATTTAACTATAAATATTAAATATGCCATTTAATTAGAAAAGTTTATTTGTTAGCACTAGCTATAAATTTTTGAAAGTTTTTAGTCATTAAAAGTTATTTCTGTTACTATTAGAGTATTTCTGATTTATTAGAATCAGAAACTGTTACTGTTATTTAGTTCAAAGAACTGAAAATAATTTAAATATCTTAAATAATCCTTTATTAAAACTTTAGACTTATAGTAACTTAATTATAAAACTAAACTTTATTTTTTTGAATATGATTAGATAGTGCTATTATAATAAATAATATTTATTTATACAATAGAATAGTTCATTATGAGCAAAGAATTAGAACACTTTTTTGTAAAAAGAAATTTCAAGAAAGAATTAGTGACTGTAAACCAAAAATAGAAGGTACGATTTATCATTTATTATAAAGAATAAATTTGTAAAACGTGAAAAGAGACTTTAAAATTATATAAAATTAATAGAGTCAAAAGTAGTATTCCATTGAGGTGATACCAATTAAAATAAAAATATTCTTGTAGATTTTTTTATTTCTCCCATCTATTTGTTTTGGATCATATGTTGAAAGTTATTTTTGCATGAATGGAATTATATTCTAATTTCTTATTTCAAAATAAGGATGAAAATAAAAGAACTCTTATTAAATCTTCTTTTATTGATATTTTCAAATGCAGTTTTGTTACTAAATCTGATTTAGATTGAACTATAACTTAATATTTTTAGAAATATTAAGTATTTCTGTTTGAAAGATTAAAAAAAATAGCATATTTTTAGTATATTTTATTTAACATATATTATTTATAATCATTTTGTATTTAGCTGTCTTAGAAGCATCAAAAGAGGTACAAAGAAGTATAGCATATTTTTAGTATATTTTATTTAACATATATTTATAATCATTTTGTATTTAGCTGTCTTAGAAGCATCAAAAGAGGTACAAAGAAGTAAACGATTAAGGAAACTTTTGGAATTAGTATTAGCAATTGGTAATTATATGAATAGAGGTCAAAGAGGAAATGCTATTGGCTTTAGAGTTGCAAGTCTTAATAGAATAGCTGATACCAAATCAAGTATAAATCGCAATTTAACATTGTTACACTTTATTATTGGTACAATTGAGAAAAAAGTAAATATTTTGTAAAATTTAATTATAATCAAAATTTTAATTCTTGAAATATTTTAGATATCTCTATAAATTTTTATTTTAAATATTTAAAGTTTAAGGACATTCTAAAATTGGAAGAGGACATACCTCATGTACGTGATGCTGCTAAAGTCAAGTAAGTTCTGTCAAATTTTTTGAATTAAATAAAATATTTAAATTTAAACATTTAAAATAAAAATCAGAATGCATAAAATTTAGCTTAATAAAAGTTAATTTGTGATATGAATTTTATTTATCAGTAATAATTTAAAAAGTAGATAGCTTAATCATTTCAAATTAGACTTATTAAACTAATTGATTCAATTTATTGCTATTTATTTTTACTAATTAGACATGACAAACAATATTTACTGATAACAGGAAAGATTCATTTTTGTCTTTATTAAATGTTATGGGTTTTGTATTATGTCAATTCTGTTGCTTCAGTTATTTTAATCTTTTCTTTTCTCCTTACTTATTTATAGATCTCTGCAGAGAAGAGTTTTTATAAAAAAAGTATTATAGAATCAATTTGCATAAGAATAACAATAAACTAAAAACATTTAAATATATATTTTAGAGATTAATATAAGTTATAAGTTTAAATTAATTGTGACATTATTTTTAAGAATTATTTAAAATTGTTCACTGTGAATATAATTCTGTAATTCTGTTCTTTTTGAATGATTTTTAAAAATTTGTATTGAAGAAAGCAAATTTATCTAATAAGTATTCAATAATATAATTAAAATATTTTATTTAAGGAATTTATCTCAAGAGCTTTTTATTTATATTTAAGTTGTGCATTTTCAATCTGTGAAAATATTGAATTGCATAATTGTGAGCTATTTTATTTGGCAAAAAAATATTCTCACAATGTATTGATTTTGTTTGTTGTGTAAATTCTTTATATCATTAAGACCTCTTTGTTTTCTATTTGAAGAAAGTTATGTTTTAATTCATGATTTAGAATGATATCATCTATGTTTTGTCAACAGAATCTATTTACTTTTTGAGAAATTCACAAGATCTGTCCATTTTATGATTTCAAAGAAATATACAGGGTGAAGAAAAACTTCATTGTGAAATTTTGTTTACTGATAGGGGGCCTCAAAACAAGTCGAAAATGTCTAATGAACATATGGTATAAATGGCCTGAAATTTTGTTTACTGATAGGGGGCCTCAAAACAAGTTGAAAATGTCTAATGAACATATGGTATAAATGGCACCAGTTTCGAGTTATAACCCATTAAAGCTAGCCAATCACCATTGAGTTCATAAAGCATCATGATGCATCTCATTGCCAAGAGACACGTCAATCGCCTTCTTACTACCCAGTAGTAAGTAGGAGAGCGACACAATGTGATGCGTCTTGGCAATACGATGCGTCGTGATGCTTTGTGTACTCGATGGTGATTGGCTAGCTTTAAAGAGTTATAACTCAAAAATGGTGCCATTTAGACCATATGTTCATTTGACATTTTCGACTTGTTTCGAGGCCCCCTATCAGTACACAAAATTTTATGACGAAGTTTATCTTCACCCTGTATAAGAACTAGAATAATATAAATTATGTGTTTATTGCTTTTATGATTGTTCTCATTCAAATAAGATTTTAAGATATTATTTAGTCTATGAATATATATTTTCCATAATAGTAGTTTATTTTTGTTCAATAGATTTTCATTACAAATCAAAATAGTTGTTTTTTCTTCCTCCTGTTGGTTCAATTGTCATCCTGTCTTATAGTTTGAAACAGCAACTATTCACTTCCTTTGTTCTGATGTGTTTTGCATTTATTAAACTTCAAATTCCTTGTAAATTTCTGTATTATATGGATTTAGACCAGGGGTGGGCAAACCGCGGCCTGCGGGCCGCATGCAGTCCTCCGAACTACTTAATGCGGCCCTCGTAACTAATAGCCATAATGCCAAAAATTTTATCGACAAATAAAATGAATATAAAAAATATCAAATCTGTTCCATATCTTACCGATATAATTTATGTAATTTCTAGAAAAGTAATAAATAATAATTCATATGGTAAACTTTAAATGCCATTATAATTTCATATTTTTTACAAAAATAGATTTTATTAACTATTTACCAAAATAAGTCATAGTGTAAGAAATCGGTTGCAAAATACATTCAAACTCAAATAATATTGTTTTGTCGATCAATCAACTCAATACCTATCGTAATTTCACAGTGTTTGTATTTAATATTTGTGTAATTTTCAAAACTGGTATGGTTTTAATTGTTGTTCTAAATTTAAAATGATTAAATTATAATTTTAATATATAATTTAAAAGAATTTTGACCCTGCCAAGCTTCCCCGAAAATGGCATTTCATTTTTTTTCAGATTGCCGACATTATTTAAACCTATGATTCATATAATGGCCAATAAAAGCTGATCTACTAAGAAAATTGGCTTAATTTTAACATGTCACTCTTTAATATTATCTTAGTCAACAAAGGCAGCCCTTAGAAAAAGTTCAGGATCTTTCACCAATGAAAGCTGATCAACTAAGAAAATTGGCTTAATTTTAACATGTCAGCCTTTTATAATATCTGCTGATCTACTAAAAAAATTGGCTTAATTTTAACATGTCACCTTTTATAATATCTTAGTCAATACTTTGGCTATATAATTTTCTAAGAGAATTATATCATCTCAGACAGTTATTAGATGAAGGAGGGATTTTGGGAGTTTTTTTTGCTATTTTGTTTTATGCCCTTTTCCAATCAGATAGATTACTAAAGGGCGGGATCAGTCCCAACCACATGCTATACCCACACCCTCAGAGGGGGCCAAATAGTGAATAATAGGGATTATCAGGCCAGGCCAGCACCTGAAAAAATTTTTCACTACATGCCGGACTCTGAATGCGGCCCTTGACTAAATTTCATTGATGCGATATGGCCCTTTCTCCCAAAAATTTGCCCACCCCTGATTTAGACAGTCTCTCTATTCCTTGATACATGAGTAGAGTTTGATATCATTCATATATATGAAAGGGACAGCTTAGTGAATGATGTTACTAGACAGTCTCTCTATTCCTTGATACGTGAGTAGAGTTTGATATCATTCATATATATGAAAGGGACAGCTTAGTGAATAATGATACTATATTTTATGTGAAAATAAAAACTTGTGTTGCTCAATATTTTGGAGAGAATGTTTGGGGGAAAGCTAAACTATAAAGATCTTTATGAGTCCTCTTGGAATATATTTTATCTTATATATATTTCTAATTTAAAAAATATTTAATGTATAAAATTTTAATATTGTTTTGATTCCATATAGTAATCAAATATTGTACAAAAATGATTAATGATGTATTTATTATTATTATTATTATTATCTTTGGACCAAGTATTGTATTTTCTATATGGAAATTTATTATAGAAGTTCTAATATTATGTTTTAAGTAAATTAATTCTGCAAATTATTATTCAAAATTGGCAGATTTTTGTCTTATTTTTTTTTAATTCTAAAATAAATTTTTCTTTTGAATATTTTGACTATTTTATGTTTAAAAGGCAGAACTTAAATAATTTTTAAACATTTAAATAATAACTTCAAGGGAACTATATCCAAATAAACCTAAATTATCAAGCCAAATTTTAGCCCTTGAAACTGTAACGGAAAATTTTAATGATTTGAAATAATTTGAACTAATGTTAGCACCATCTCGTAATTAGAATAATTATTAATTTTACAAATCAATGAGTGACGGTTTCAAGGGCTAAAATTTGGCTTGATAATTTAGGTTTATTTAGAACTTAAATATGTTACATTTTATAATAATATAGTAAAATAATAAATTGGATATTGCATAAAATATTTGAAAAAGTATTTTAATATTCAATATTTATATATTTCATATTAAATATTATAATTTAAAAAATTTTTAGTTTAACTGAATTGACAAAGGAGATTCAATGTATGAAATCTGGTTTGCAAGAAGTTCAAATGGTATGTATCATTTAAAGATCTGTTTCAAAATTTATATTATAAATTTTATATATTTATAATTCATCAAAAAAATGAGTATAAATAAAAAATATATACAAATAGTATCAGCTCAGTTTTAACTGGAACCCCAAAGTCATAAATATGAGTGATTAGAAGTCAGAAATATTCTAAATTTATGGATTGCATACTACCAATATTTACTAGGACACTATATTGTAATAAAGTTATTGAATACAAAGTACAGGAAATAGACACAAAAAAGGATAATTTTAGTATATAAGATCATTGTGCATGGACTCATGTATATGAATTGTTTTGAATGTAATCCTCAATGTTGATGTAATTGATAAATCACAGAATTTATCAATTACATCAACATTGAGGATTATCTATATAAATTTTTGTTAGTCAAACAATCAATGATACAAATGCATTTTTCTATTAAATTTATTAAAAAAGAAATATTATTTGCTAGAACATAATAAAATATTGATATATATTATCTGGTCAGCTTTCTCTTTTTTTGTAAAACCTAAGATATAACAAATTTATCAAAGCAGGATTTACTTATTGTATCTTTCACAATAAATATCTTTAATTATATCTTATACAGAAGTATCTTCAGAAGATACAAAAAAATGTAATTTAAGATATAGTGGAACTCTTATTAAAAGTTTATCTGAAGTTATGATTTTGTATCTTAAATACCTTTTTGCTTTTATTTAATTTAAATCAAGAAACTTTTTAAATGAGAATTATATTATAATTTTCTGTTCAAAATTTCAGTTTTATAAATAATAATTTTAATACAAAATGCTATTTAATATTGTATATATTTGTGTATAAACTAAAAAATTTTTTGCAAAAAATATTTTTGAAGGGGGTTGATTTATGCTTAAATAGTCAAAACTTGGAAAAGTTTTTGCAAGATCATAAGATCTACCAACTCAGTCATGCCAGTTGTGCAATCTGACTAAACTAAAGTAATATTTTTGTAGGTATTTGAATTTTGAATACTGCACAAATATGATTGAAAATATTGATATAAAAAGCATTCACATTGTGTCTTTTCTGTGCTAATAACATATCCTATGGTAGCAGCTAAATGCATCATGTTTATTTTAAAAAATGCCTATTTTTTCTTAGTTTATATTGTTAAAAATATATTGATGTATGGGAATGTTTATATTTAAATAAATTCAAAAAATATTAATTTATTAGGCAGTTAAAATAAGATTAGGAATATGTAGAACAATGTTTTTTAACCCATCACAATGTCATCTATTGCGCTTTGTGAAAATTTTCGAGGTCATGCAAAAATTCTCAAAAATTCTGTACCTTCCGAATTTGCAGATTGGATTCAGTTGCAATAAGCATATTTTGCATTGCATTTATGGTTTTAGAGAAAAAATACAGTGGTCTCTCTGAAACCAAATCTATACTTCATGTTTGACAATTTTTATCCATGAAATTTTTTTCTTAATATTTAATATATTTTTTAAATTTGCTGTTTTAACCTTATAGGGTAGTGTAATATATGGCTGTTTGTTGAAATATATTATTATTTTCTCCAATATTTAATTTTTACTGAAGTTTTTTTTTTTAACATGCCAATTTTTTACATTATCAAGTTTCTTAAAAAATGTTTCATTCACATAGCAGTGTTATGGATATATTTTGGTAAACTACTCTATATTGATTAGTAAATGAAAAAAATTAGGCAGATTTCTGTTAAATGTATAAAGTAATCACAAACTGAATTTTGCTAAAAATCAGTCCCCCCTGGGAACCATACCCAGAATATAAAAAATTTTTTGCTTAAAATTTAATAGAATATAGTCTTATGTAATGAAAAAATAACACTTTGGTTGATTTGCTCTAATAATTATGCCAAAATATAATTTTAAGTTAAAGCTATATCTCATTTGCATATTAAGCATCATATTAGGAAAAATTAATAAAATATTAAATTTCATAGGAAAGATCATAAATTTTTCATTTTTAACAATAAAACATATTCATTTATATAATAGAATTAAAAAATCTTTAAAATATTTAAGGGAATTTGCGATATAGGATTTAAAGTTAGCTCACGGTTTGTTTACATAATAATGCAATTAAATTGTCTCTTTAATTCAGTGACAAGCCCACATTACCAAAAAACCCGGATATGACTTTTGGTTCCTCAGGTATTCAGAACACACGATCTACTATCAGAAAAACAATAACATTGTAGAGATTGACCAACAGCAAAACATTTATAATGATTTTGAAATATGATACTTTGTTTACATAATAAAAATGGATTGGATTACATTAAATTCAATATAAAATTAACAAATAAACATAACTGTATCGGAATTGTTTTATTTGATAGAAAACAAGATATCGGAATGGAATAAAATCAATATTTTTGCAGGAATAAAAAAGCAATGTTTTTAATGACGTGAGACCTGGATTCTCTATGAAACCAACTACACTGTGACTTTTTTTCCAATTACACTGTAGCGGGTTAATTAATAAATAAATATGCATGTATCATTAAATAATGTAAGGGGCACGAATTGCCTCCCCCGAATGGAGACGGAGTCAGAAAAATTCCAAAGAAGGTGGGAGATCGAGCGTGGGATGTCTGTACTTTGTTACTCTTCACCTCGATTTTTCCCGATCGCGATTAAAATAAAATAACAGAAACAAGAGATGTACAAAGGAAATTAAACGACTGGGAGAGAGAGTTTGTTAACATAAATAAATCGAACTACGGCGATATATCGCATTGTATTTCGATCGTCGGATCGATTCTCACTCTCATAACGATAAATCGTGAGGGGATTGAACAGGTGTTCGATAGATAGATGACATCTAGCCCGGAGAAAGTTTGAAGAAAATAAACATCTGGTTCTCTGCCCGGGAGAAGGGTCAAAGAAGGTCCCGAGTATTTAAGAGCCCGTGCCGCCTCGACCGGCACTCCTCTTTTTGTTTGCTTGCTCTTTTACTCGCTCGTACGTACGCTCTTATTCATTCACCAATTTCCTTCTTGTTCTATCCTGGGATTGTCTGATCATCTTTGATTCAATTTTTGTTACCTTGTACTCAGCAATTTACAGATTACTTCGGTATCGAGGCGATCATTTCTAGATTCCAATCCCGTTGAATCTACCAACTCGCCGATCATCATTCTACTACAACCTGTGCATCGTCTCTTTTTATATTTTTATCTGTGAATCTTCAGAATTCGTTCAACGACTTTCTATTAAGGACTAGAGACTGTGTAAATGGTGGACTAAAGACTTTCTTTAACATCTGTGTGTGGATCCATCAACGGACAGACGACACTATTTCCATTGTTATTTTATTCAAGTCAATTCAGGTATTTCTCTCTCATGTTACGGGTTATTAATTGTGAAACGAAAGTCTCTCTAATAAAGGAAGTTGTTTTGTTACACTTTGTCTCTGTTCATCTGCTGAACCTCATTACTCATCCTTACGTGTCTCTCTCACCGCTCTTTAGGCCAATGCCTGTCAACATCGTCCTCGGCCTTGCGGGCCTCACAATAATAATAAATGGAAATATAGTGATCCCTGATGTTTCTGATCAGCAATTTGTGAATTTTTAGTTAGACTGATCATTTAGAACAGCCATTCTCAACCTGCAGCCCGCCAAGCTTTTACATGTGGCCCAGAACACACAGTCATGAATTTAATGAAAGAGCGGAATTCTTCTCCCACATGCAAAAAAAATAAAAGTTCTGATATTAAAAATTTTTTTTTAAATCTGGAAAAATTAGAATTTTCTTAATTTGCTAGGTCCTTTCTGATGCACTCAAAATTTTTTTCATGTGACATCAATCAGTTGCCGACTGCTAATATAACATGTTGCAGCCCATTTAATGTAGCAAACAAATGTATGTGGCCCGGGAAAAAAAAGGTTGAGAACTGCTGATTTAGAACAAGGATGTCAAACTCACAGCCTGCAACAAATACTTTTGCAGTGCAGACAAAAAATTCAATGAAGTTGGTGTGCCTATATTTTACAAATATTTGCCTGCCAGGTTTGAAAATACGAGAAAATATTCACATGAAATTATCTCCATGTTTGTAAATATTGTGAGCAATTATTTACAATGTGAAAGGAAATAAGTCTTTCTTAAGATCTAGAATTACTGGTATTCATCTTCAACTAGTTTTAAAAATAATCACTGCAAATAAGATTTTCCCTGAAGTAGAAAAATTGGTAGCAGAGAAGAGATGCCAAGTATCAGGAAGCCAACATTAATTTTATTGTTATCCTATTGTACTTTTTGAAATAAAGCTTTGTTTCTACAAAAATTGAAGTTTGTTTTGCAGCCCACATAAAGTTTACACCTTGTTTATTTTGCCTGTGTTAGCCTTTGAGTTTGACATCCTTGATTTAGAAAATATAGGAAGATTATTTTGCTGTTGATTTTGAATATCAGATTTACACTTCCAAAGATAAGTTTTCCATTCTTGTCTGTTGCAGCAAAATTTCCATTGCATTATTTTTTCTTGAGGTTATTAATAACCTCAAGAAAAAAATAATGGTTTATTTGGAATATATAGCTGATTTTTATTACTTATACTTTATTAAATATTTTTGTTGAGATTCAAAAATGATGAAGTTTTAATATTTCTTTGATATTTTCTGCTAAATAAACAATTCAATGAAATCGTATTGTAGAGAAATACAATTGGATGTGACACAATTACATCATACTCTTCATCCAGCATTTTTTTAATGTTGCATCATATTTCTAGGCTGTAATTCTGACATTTTGTCAAAGTAGTTTTATTTTAATTTATTTGGCTTTTCTTTAGTGAACTGGATGTGAACATATTTTAATTTACCATTTTTTTTATATTACCATTCTATTTTTCTGATGGTTTGGGAGGAAGAAAAATTTATTAATTTTCAGGATTGTAATCACAGAAAATACAGAAAAATATAATATAAAGAAATTCATTTAATGTAATACTTTTGGAAACATAATTTCTCATTTCTATATATTAACAGAGAGACAATATTAGGTTGAGTGATAAGTTCTCTTTCATAAATATAAATCTGATTCAATGAATTAAGTTTGCATAATGAGAGAAAGCTGTACATCACATTTTCATGAATATAATCTTATAATACATTCAATATCATTTATAAAAAAGATTCCTTATATCAGATTCTTATAAATTTTTAATAATTATTACAGGAATTAGAATTTCATCGAAGTCATCCACAGCAATCAGGAGATAAATTTATTCCAGTAATGAAAGAATTTATAACCAGTGCAACATATAGATTTTCTGAATTAGAAGACAGTTTTCAAGATATGAAACAAAGGGTATTTAAATGGATTTTCATTGAAATATTCTAATATTAGTACTGTAAAATTAAAGCAGATACTATAATATGGCAACTATATTTTTAAAATTAATTTAACAAAGATTTTTGTATTAAGTATATAATAATTTATATAAATTTTGATTTGTACAAATTTTTCAAGATAGTAAATATTGCATGTCGAAAGTATCTGTTTTTGTATTTTATAGTGAAGTTTTCTATATATATATTAATACTAATGTAAAATATTTTGTAAGGATGATTTTTTAATTTGGCTAAATCGATTTCAGCTTATTAAGACTCAAAAAGTTTAACTGTGTACATTCTGTAAGAAATACTCAATAAAAAGCTCAGAATAAATCTTTTTAAATCATTCTCATCTTTAAAAAAGCAATTTAAGAACAATGGAGATTGATGGACATTCCCACATTGTTCTATCAAATTATTTTGAACAGTAAAGCTTTTTTGATGCTCAAGCACATCAAGCATTTATTATAATTTGACATGTGTTTTCACTTCTTTTGCTCATTTACCTATAGCCATATCTTCAGTGAGCAATGCAATTCTATGAAAGACTACCAAATAATAATATATAGATACATGAAAAAATTTCTACTTTTCAATTTCTGTTTTATCTGTTTAGCTGATTCCTACAAAAACGTAATGTAATTTAAAAAGACTATACTACAATGAATTTTAATATATTTAGTTTTAATTGCATTTTAAATTATAATAATTTTTCTTTAAATAATATAACATAGAAGATAAAATGTAATAATTATGCATGTATTTGAAATAACATATGCACATATTAATTTTTATTCTGTTTTATTTGAGATCTTAGGAGAAGAAAAATTATTACACTTAATTTCTAGATATCATCATGATTATAGAGACTAAATTACATTTTTATTTTTAGAATAATACACAATTTCAGAAAGAATTAAAACTGCCTACTTTCCAAATATGACCTTTATTTTCTATGTATTATAGCATTTTGAATCCATTGGCTTTTCATTTCTAGTTTTAATAGTGATTTAATTAGTACAGATATCATGATGATGTCACCATCATGGCAATGTGATATCATCATGCTATCATAAATTATCAGTATTTGTTATGTCATCTATCGTTGCAACATAATGACATCATATCATTGTATCTCAGATGTCATTATGATATATATTGATATTAGATAAGCCATATGTTATCCTTATGTTGTTAACACTTAAGCCATCTATTGGGTTGTTCGGAAAGTAATTTTGTTTTTTTCCATGAAAATGTATGACAATTTTTTGTTTGCTTGAATTAAAGTATTAGATTTGTTACATATGTGACGTTTGAACCGAAGGAAAAAAAAAAAAAACAGAAGAACAAAAAGAAAAGGAAAAAAAAAGGAATAAGAAAAATTAAATCCATATTTTATGATTATTATTGTTATTATTTTGTAACCTGGAGAAATAAGCAAGATGTTATACGAAAATACAAAATTATCTTCATTACAATGTTCGAAGCTATTTTTAATAGAAAAGCAACAAAAAAAAAAAAAAAAAATATATATTAATTTTTTTAAATATTTTTAAAATAATTAATAAAAGCAACAAAAAAAAATAATTTAAAACATGAAAAGTAATAGATGAAATTGTTTTAAAATTCCATAACAATGATGGATTGCAAAAGTAGAAAGTTATAATTATTATTTTTACTTTTTTTTAAAGTTGGTGGTAAACTTTATAATGAACTGTTCCAACTATTTGCGTGCTTTGTTTCTACTACAGTAATTTAAAATTATATCTAATAATATATTTAAATATAAATTAATATTGTTTCTATGTTAGAGAAAGAGAAAGAGAGGGAAACATAAGATAATTAATATAAATAATATTTATTTCGAAACTTTTATTCAGTTATATACTGTATAATTTACACTTTAACGTTTTATGAAATTTTTTAAAATATATTTAGGTTACTGAAATAACATTTATTTAAGAAAAAAAAAAGAGAATATTTTAATATTTCTTATTTTCACTACTTTCCAATATATAAGTAAACTGGTATAGAAGAATATTTATCTTGTCAACATTGAATTGATATTTTCTTTTGTCATATTTCATCTAAAGTATTTTCCATGAAAACCTTAATCTATACTCCTATAACAAAATATCCTAGAAGGTGGATCAGCTACAAAATACAGAAAGGTAGATTTTTCACAATTGTAGACTTTCTTGCTCAGATGAAATTTTTACATAATTTTTTTTACGTTTTATATATATATATATATATATATTATTATCTACACTCTTTCCCTACACGACGCTCTTCCGATCTATATTTATTTTTTATGTATTTGGTGTTTTAACAACTTCATTCTTATTTACACCTACAAGCATATACCATACGTTAATAATTTAAATATATATATAAAACGATTGGTGTAAAGAATTATTATAAATTTATTTTATTTATGTAATGGTACGGTTTTGTTTCTCTATAAATATTGAACAAAAAAATAAAAATAAGAAGGAAATAAAAGGAAGAATAGAAAAATCTGGTGACGATTCTTACATGATTTATTTGTATGTGTAGGACTTTGTAGTGATCTTGTAGGAGATTCTACATCTTCGGTCCTGTCTGATTTTGATATTCTTGTATCTTTTTCTACCATAAAAGACATATTAATAGTTAATAAATCATCAAATAAGAATTATTTTATGTAAAATGTTTATATATATTTTATAAAAGAAGAGTAAACATTTTACGCGTTTTACTATATTTTAAAACGGTTATAAATTTAAAAAATGCGATAGAATATTTTCTAACACCTTTTCTTGACGGATAAGGTTTTTTTTAATTTTCTTCTTTAGATATCCATTAATTTTTAGACTTTCAAAAGTCATAAAATACAAAAGGAGAGTTAAATAATAAAAAAAAGAAAGCAATTAAATGATCTGAATGAATCGTGTTAATGGCGAAGAATAATTATAGAATTAAATAAAGAATCAATTATCCGGCACACACAAAATTGAATATAATATTATCAATCATTTTAAAACTTAGAATTCTTTATTTGTAACATAATATCTTCGAAAGAATGACTCATTATTCAGTTTACAAATTTGTATTTGTCACATCAATTGTATCTGTATAATAAATCACAGGAGACAAATTTTTTTTCTTCCCCTCTCTCAATTTTGAAAACCGTGAAGATGAAATTTCAAAAATATTTTTAATGACGTTTTCTATATTAAAATTTTCTCGCATGTCGACAAAGATAGACTTGTTTATTCGTTTCTAAAATATTTACTTTTAAAAGTGAAATTTATATATATAAACTTATGTCACAATTTGAAAACAGAAATAACAAAACTGAATCGCTAAATTTGATTTTTTATCATGAAAAAAATTTTTTTATAAATTTTATATTAAATTTTATTCGAGAATAAATATCATTTGAAATTACTTTATATATATTACTACATTAAAATATTTACATCGTAAGCAACCGTCGGTAATTTTAATGGTTTCGAAAGAGAAAAAAAAATTTGCAATAAATTCTAAGTTGGTTATAAATCTTTTGTATGATAAATGATGATCTTCTTTAACTTTCAGATAACCCGCATAATGATTCATAATTCAATACACTTTTAAAATTACGAACCATCTCTGCTTTAATGTTTCTCCCCCTCCTTTACAAATTTTTCTATGAAGGTTTTTAAACAAACGTGAATTTGTTTTAAATAAAAAATCAATATAATGCAAGTACGTATACGAAACGAAAAATTCCACGCCATCTTATTATACATACACATATGATTTTCTTCAATTTCTTTAAAAAAATATTTATATATAATAAAAATATTAAAAATATTTAAATTTTATTTTACTCACGATAATGTAAACTTATATATAAATATATACGCACACATATACACAAACACACACGATAATTGCTTGAATATCTCAATCTGTAATTCTAACAAATTCTCGAATTAAAATGAATTAAGCTTAAGGGAATAATCAGAACTGTAATATAAATTTATCGAGCTTAATGATAATTCTTTAAAGCGTTTAAAATATTTACAACCGGATGATATTTTTTTAGAATTTTTTTTAATTGTTTCGTTGACGATTGATCTGCTTGCTTAACTACGTGGAGTCGTATCGATAAAGTTTTGTTTATTATTATCTCTGTTCATGCAAAAGTACGATTTCTACAATCATTAAAATCCAACTGTAAGATTAATTCCCAGATAATTTTTCAAGTTCTTTTCCTGTATTGCCTTATAAGTTTGTACTGCCTTTATGTATTAAACATCAACTTTCTTCAATGCATAATGCACTATCGTAATGGAATTTTAATGTAAAATCGAAACACTATGGATTGTATGCTGACTACTGCTATAGTTTGATCAATGATAAATCAATCGCCAGATATACAAAAAGGAAATGGAAATTACTACATATTATCTGAAATATTAACAATATACTGTATACGGTATATATATAGAATCGATAAGGGATTAAATATAGAATTGTTACTGATCTATAGCAAAAAGTTTATGTCGCCTACGAGTTTGATTAGTTTACGTCCTCTTACGTTCTTGTCCGAGTCATAATTATGTGTGGGTCGTAGATAGAAGTTGAAGTTATAAAAGATGTATGGATCTGGGACCACTAAAAAATATCGCTAAAAGTATTATCCCGTTTTATAAACAATAAACTGACAAGTAGAATGAAAACTTAAATCTCTCGTGTTCATCACTTATAGTCTCACAGTTCGAATTTTCAACTGAATGACACCTGGAGAGTCAAAGATCGCTAAGACGTGAATTATACATTTTTTTTTTTCCCCTTTATATCTCTGTGATACTGTCGTTTCACAGATATGTGTACACCACAGGAAAAAGTTTCGTTCAATAATTCATATGGGTTCTTGCCTTTTTTTCTTTTTCTTTACTCTAAACGTAGAATCTAGGAAAAAAACATAAAAACTCATCCAAACCAGATTAGGAAGTAGAATATGTCTTTGACCAGTGAGGGGTTGTCGTTATGAGTCTTAGATACTGCACGAAGTATATGATGGTGTCACATAATTTACTTTTATTGCTTGACTAGCAGTAAAAAAGCGCGAACATTTCGATCATTTACTAGAGTATCGTATTATAATAAATAAAAATTTGATCAAAACGACTTTAACTATTTTTATTTCTTTCTATTTTTATGCTAAGAGATATTCATTAAACGATTATCGAGTGTGTTGTGTCATAAAATAAACAAAAAAAAAAAATAAATATAATATTCTCATCGAGTTTACCTGCACGAAAATCGTGAGATTCATCCATTAACGAATTAGTAGCTGGAACTCCATACGTCTTTCTCTGTGCGTAACTATCGTTATGTGAATTTTGAGAATCTACAAATAATAAAACAAAAAAAAAACAAAATTATGAATGACTGCAATTAGGAATATGCCTTTAAATTCCGAACATTCATGTTGCATAATCAAACTACATTTTCTCCATTTAATAATAATATTTTTTATTATTTAATTTAGAATTCATTAAAAGCTCGAATTTTATATGCAATGCAGAGATATCCTTAAAAAAATCTTGATGATTTTTTTTCTAATAAAAAAATTTTGCTCACTTATAATCAAATTATAAATTTTAATCAAATATGAATTTTATGATAATTTTACCTTAGTTACAATAGTGGTCGAATGTTGGCAGAATAATAATGAAGAGATATATAAGGCCGAGATTCGGTTAACAACGAATAGTTTGAATATGCAACATGTTTGGTAATGAACTAACCATTAGATACAATGCTTTACTGAACAATTCGAATAGATTAAGGGAATTAGTTTGAGCACCTCTCATTCTGGGTAGATACACTTCATAAGATGGAGTCGGCCTCGGTAATGTCGTAGGCGGTGGTATTTCTGAAATGTTAGTTAATAGGTGTTTATTCTATCGTGTAATAATATGCAAGCCTGTTAATACAATTGTAAATTGCAACAATTTTCATTCATATCGTAGTCGAAATTATCCGCTTTAAAATCTCACAAATTATTATTATATTCTTACCGTAGAGTCTGATGAAACCTTCTTTTTCTCCTAGAGTGTTCTTGGCTAGACACTTGTAAGAACCGAAATCTCTCTCGTTTAATTCGAATATTTTGATCTTCATGGTGATTTTATACGATTCTTCTTCTTCCGTTAACTCGTATTTTCTGTTCTGTAGTAGTAACATGCCATCGCTGCGTATCCACGATGTTAACGGTCGAGGTGATGCTTCCAGTTTGCATTCCAGCGTAACATCTGTATTAGCTGCTGCACCAACTAATTGATTTGGTACTCGAATTTTCGGCCGAACTGTAAAATGACAATATTCGAACAACATTTAATCGATTAGCAATATTATAATCGCGATTTTTAATCTAATAAAAGCAAAATCAGTACTCGCACTGTTTAATGGTAAGTAAATTTTTTTCCTAATCAAAGTACACATGAATTAAGTTAATTATTTAATATTTTAATCTATAATATATATATATTATATTTAATTAATATATTAGCTTAATACAGATGATATTTAATATTTTATTATTATTTGATGATGTTTAATATGACATGTTATCTAATATGATATTTAATTAAATGAAAATTGTTTAATTTTATAAAATATTCATACAGTTTATTATAATTATTATTTCTGTAGATGTTAATGTGATATTTAATTAAATATTTATTTCTTGATGACATTTCTCGCATATTCGCATAATTTAAATGAATTTTATCTGGTCGAGAATGAAATAATAACAATAATAATCATAAAATATGGATTTAATTTTTCTTATTCCTTTTTTTTTTCCTTTTCCCTTTTGTTCTTCTGTTTTTTTTTTTCCTTCGGTTCAAACGTCACATATGTAACAAATCTAATACTTTAATTCAAGCAAACAGAGATAACAAAAGTAAAATTGCTGAAAGAAAAAAAGAAAGAAAAAAAATATTCAGAAAACATATTGCTTCAATCTTTTCTGTTAAAAGTAGTCGGGATAACGGTGTAATTTAAAAGTAAGATATCTTTGTTTCTGCAAACAAACTGCTTCATTTCTTACAAGTTCTTCCAAAAATAAGCATAGCAAACTTCTATTTTGCTTACTTTTATTTTGTTTTCTTCTTATACACTAGACATCGCCACTTTAATGGTTTTTTGATACTAGAGTACAAAAATTTGCTTTTATAAAATACCTTTAAGAAGTATTCGAATTTTTTTTTTATTTTATTTTATCTTTTCATTTCGATTTTTGTTTATAATATACACAAATATATATGTATAGAGACTCAATTAAATTTTTCTTTTGTAAATTCCAATCTGTAAAATTTTCTTTAGGGAATAATTCCATCTGGATGAATTACATCTTGAAATAAAAAAAAAAAAATCGAAAAAAATTGTATACTTTTTTTTTTCCTGAATAATTCATTCTTCAGGTATGATTAATAACCACAAACCAAATAGATGAACATCTAATATCTTATAAACAATTTATTTTATTCACATATATTATTTTCTTTCCGAAAAATGACAGAGACGTATAGTTCTCATAAAGAGAAAAAAAAAAAAGCGCGGAAGAAAAAAAATTATTAATAACTTTTTAACAACGAAAATATTCGAAGAAGATTTAACTAAGTTTTGAGCGTAAACTAAATTTATAAAATGCATTTTAATTTATTGAAATTAATGATAAACTTAAAGCTAAAGATAAACATTGGCGATTTCTAAAGCAAACTGTAAAAGATGCCTTGGAGATTACTAAGTTTCTACCTCTTTCAGTTAATGTATCCTGAAAGGCTACTTCATTATTTACGCTAGTTCTGGAAAACCCGATGTATTAATAAACACATGGATAACATCAACAAATACACCGGATTAATTAATAGGATTACAATCCGATTAAGCATACTAAACATTCAAATATTACGCAGATTGTGCCAAACAACAGAACGTAATCCCAAACGGTAGAGAAGTCACAAGAGGATGTAATAGTTCAACTATTCACAATTACCACAAAGTGTGATTTCGGTAATACCTTAGATATTGCCTAACACCTTGTAAATAATACAATTGTACCACGATTGCATCTAGAGATTGGTGGATCTTTTGTCAAACAGCAGATAAATCACAGAAGTTTATTATTCATTCATATATCTCTTTATCTTTATTTCTTTATTGATGTAACCATGAAGATAACTGAAACCATTAAACTATGCAACCGATACGTTAATTTTTTTTCTTTTTTTTCAATCTAGACTTGTTAATACTAGTAAGAAATGTAAAAATATTGTAATTCTTAGCTTTGCACTTACAATTTACTTGCACTAAGATGCGCTTGCTGACTGTTGGTGGAACACCGTTCCTTGCTATACATAAATATGCTCCCATGTCTTCTCTAGTAACTTGGCTGATATTTAAATATTCTCCTTCTACTTTAGAAGCTAAAAAGAACATATGTCGAGTTAACAATGTAAATGAATTGAATACAGACTGTACAGTATGTTATTATGCAAATCAGTTTTGTAAATGATGGCATTTTAAAATTTAAATGAACCCTTTCAACAAAGAATTTATATAATTTTTTTTACCTTAAAGAAAAAATATATATTAATATTTTTGATTTACATATATTTATTTAATAAACACGTAATTAAAACAAATTAAGTTTTATAATTAATGATAATAAATAACCTATAAATTCTCTCATTTAAATATACTTTTAAGCACTTTACTCCGTATACAAAGTTATTGTCTAGTTATATAATAAGTTTATTTAACTATTACCGCATCATTAAACGTCGTTTGTAAGAAAGAGAATTATAAATTGATCCAAAGGGATGGCAGACAAGTTAATGAAATTATTAAATGATATTTCACCACTTAAAAGCCGCTTGTTTACACAAACAGGTACCAATGAAAGTTTCTGGCGTAATCTGTTTAAATTGTCTAGCCAATTAATAACTTGCCAGCTTATTAAATTAGATAATTCTGTTTATATGCTCGGACGTCATACCTCTGTTCGTGATTTAAAATTAAAACGAAGAAATCTATATTTTTGTTTGTTTATGCATATGTGGAACGATTTAAAATTTCATATTGAGTAAATAAATGAATGAATAATGAAAATATCTACCTGTGTACCTTCTTCCTCCGTAAGAACCCAAGTTGATGTCTTTACCGTCTTCTCTTCTCCATGAGATGTTTGGTATAGGATAACCCGATGCTCTACATCTCAAACTGACCTTTGACCTTTCTTCTACCACTATATCCGAACTGGTACCGTCTTCCACAACGGAAGGTGGAACTTTATCGAAAGTATATATATATAAAAAAATTGGAATAAATATTATAAAGAATTATAATAGATAGAGTACATATTTATATAGAAAAAGTTGATAAATCTTCGTCTCTTGTGCATAAAGTTAATGAACACTTCGCAGAGTTTAAGTTCTTTAACAAACATATCACGTTTAGTAAACAAAAGAGGATGCACTCGAACTTCTATAACTGTAAAAAAAAGGTTTTTTTTTCTCTTGGTTTCCCATTGAAATTTTTTCCGTTTTTTTTTTACTTTTTACACTCAACTTACACGCTCGGGTAACACTTTTTTTTTTTTTTTTACTTTTTACACTCAACTTACACGCTCGGGTAACACGTTGAAATTCCACAGACGGTATCAATGCGTCCAGTTTAGATTGTTCTCTCGCAAAAGAATGCGGTAACGTGAAGAACTTGATAAATTGCTTACAGTAGACTGACCATACATACTCCGAACAACAGGTCAGCCAACTCTTATTCTTGTAAAAGGTCTACAAGAGTACGTTTGTAGATGTTAAAACGATATATTCCATTGCTTGTAATACACCAGAGATTTGCAAGTTTCTAAATCGTTTTATTGTGCGAAAACTGTGGTTAATTAAGTGTCAAAACTATGCAAATTTTCTAGATTAATGTACTGACAAGCGAGTTGATTCGGTAGAAAATGTTTACTTCCTAGCAATCAAGGTATTTGGTTAGTGACAGAGATTCATATCCATTGAAAATGGTTGCAAAATTTAAGTTTCCGCTAATATTTCTATGGAATATTTTAATCGTTTGTGTATGTTAATCATTCGCTCTTGTTTGTTTTACTCATCCATATATCTTCACCTTCATTCTTGCATGTATTTAAAGAAAATTATGCACACAGAAATCGTATAAAATTTATAGAAAATGTACTCAACGACAAATGATGATAATTATCATTTTTAAACAAATATTTTAATGATGATTAAATGTTAAACAACTCGGCAACATTAAGCAAATTTTCTAGAAAGAGAAAGAAAAATTTCTTGCTTTATCTATCGTTTTGCGCTTATTAATTGACGAATTTCTTTTAAAAATTGTTTAACAATAAAAAATAAAAAAAGAAACAATATCGTTCGGCCACCTTGATTTAATATTGCAATATATTTTTTGTTATCTCATGCGTCATAAAGCATGACTGAAGATAAAAAGACGTTTTGTAAATCAGCAGAATGGAAAAATCATTTAAATGATTCCTAATAATAAAGGATGAGAGAATATTAAATAAATTTATTCCCTTAGTGTTTATTAATTTTAATCAACGCGGAAAAGTCCGTCTTTCGGAATTCATTCATAGGATTTATCCAATTAAAAGTTAAGTAATAATAACAATATGCCGTGGAAAAAAGTAATATTCCCTTATGTCTTATGTAAATCGTTCAGGGGTGGGTGGCAATTTTCTCACTTTAAGGGATAAAAAAAATTAAAATTAATGTAAAATATTCAGCAAATACTGTAGATTGTGTACGTAATTTTATAATTTTTTTATTAATGAAAGAACAAATTTGTGGAGAGAACTTATCCTTAAAATTAATGTGAGTTACGTATTAACTCTCCATTCAGATCAAGCTATTTTTATGCTCCAATAGACAAAGGGCATTTTTTATTGCATTATTATTATTATTCGTATCAGCATTTTATCAATAATCTCTAGATTCTCTTCGGTTGTAAGAGTGACGACACGAAAATGCTTTGCTTTGTGAGCATCAATCAGAATGGTGACCTGAAGAAGAAAAAAAAACACTTCTCGAGGAGAACTGACAGAATGCAGTTTCTGATGGCGATTCACATGGATTCAGATGGAAATAAACATGTCATTGCATTAAATTGTCGCATCTACTTTTATATAACCTATTCAATTATCAAATTTCGGATGAGTAAAGATTCTTTTCTTATACTTAAGTCTGCCCCATTCTATATATATGTAAATGAGAAAGTAATGAAAAAATTCTTCATGTTCTCTTCTCTTAGCTCATTCGTATTAAAGTATAAACAAATTAAAAAAATCAATATTTTTTATATATACAAATGCAACTTATATTTCCATAATGAAAAGTAATTTTACTTGCTAAATACATTCCAGAAATTATAGCATATCTGTTTAGTTATTTAATTCTTAATTACGCGAAGGAATGTGTGTAGAAGTTGCCCTCGGCTTGATAAACACGGGTGAACTATGGTGCTATCTGTAAATGCTAATTTTTTATTCTTGCTATTAGATGATTTAATGACCAGGAGTATGGTGAGAAGCTCTTGTTATATTGATAATTATCTTGCATCGGTTTAAAGGCGATTCTTTGAAAATTTTCTCTTCTCTTATCCATGGAAACATAAACGCATTTTGACAACACCGTTCTTAATTTTCAAGCTATACAAGCAAAAATTTTTCTTATACTTGTTACTTCCCGTCTTGAGGCAAATCTTGTTACTTTATGTACAACATATACAACACATTGTACAGAGTGATTGAATTTCTAATTTGACAAGTCGACTGTGTCTACATACTCAAGTTGACTTCTTTTGTCGAACGTATAAAAGTGGCATATTTCTGAGAAAGTTAAACTGACAGCACAGCCTCCCTTTTCATGTTTGTTCTCTTTGTTATCGTTGTGTGCAAACCGATTGAAAGGAGGAAGAAAATAAAAAAAAAATATTCGACAGAATGTAAGTTGTCTTATGTGAGAGACGTTTCATCAACAAGAATATACAGTTTTACTTACCCATAACTTCTAAGTATCCCAACTGACTGACCATCGGTTCGGTATTAATTTGACACATATAAGAACCTTGATCTTCGATTCGTACCTCTTTTATGTGCAGGTACCATTGTCTGTGGTTATTATTGCTTACACGAATACGTGAGTCTCTAGTTATGACGTGCGTGTGAATTGATAAGAGAGTTTGAGTATCCATCTTTATCCATGCTACCTACAGAAAAAAAAAAAAATATATATATATATATATATATTCGTATAAGAAAAAATAAAATATCAATTAATAATCGAGGAAGAATTATTCATTAAAATAATTTTGTTGTTACTAGTTCTTTTTTTATTTTATTTATTTAATTACAGTTACAATAAAGAGGCACGCGTGTTTTTTTAATTAAATAAATTTCTGATATTACTAAATTAAATCAATGTTTTTCTTTCATTAATAATACAGTAATCGTTTTTGTAACTATAAAAAAATCGACTAAACTAATGAAAAAGTCGCTGAATTATTTATTAATTCACAAACTAGAACTTTTAAATATCTTAAGGCTGCTTTATGTATATATAGAATGTGCCTCCATTTCTTTTTTTTTTAAGTAAAAATTCGGCAGCTGCATTTAAAAAAGTATAATCAAAACTTTATATTTTTTTATTAATACTTTTATTTATTTTTTTTCCTGTTTTAACGTCAAAGAGAGAGAGGACGGTCATTCAAGAACTGCTTAGTCAGGATAGAAGAAGAAATACTGGAAAGTATTGTCGCCTCTCTAAGGTTCTAAGTAGCGATATAAGGCACTTTAGACGTTTGTTCAACCAACATTTGAGTAGGAAGATCGTTCTTTGCTGCCAAATCGCTGTTTGAATAGTTTTGTTCCGATTGAAAATGTTTCGACACTGTGACGTAAAAAACAATTTTGCATATAAAAAGTTTAAGAAAAAAATATTTATATATATATATGTGTACATTTATAAAAAGAATTCTTTGTTTGATAAATACGTAACTTTAAATGTTCCGAACGTTAAACTATCGGAAATTCTTTATGCCAATCTAAGAGATGATTTTTTTGAGGCATAACAAACGATCGTTCAATAGAAATGCGATGGAGTGTATTTTTCTCAGTTTCCCATCCATTTAAGCAAGTAATCCTAAGAATTTTTTTATTCTTTCATTCTTTCTCTTTCTCTAAAATTTTTATGTAAAAAGAAATAAAAAAGAAGAAGAAGAAGAAAGGGTTTGATTAAAACATATCGCGACAGTTAAAATTTCCGGGTATTAGTATTATAAATTCGCTAAATTAAACAAAGTCTTGTAAAAATCGATTGGATAATTGGTAATTCTTGTCGTTAAGCATTCTTATGTAACAATCTATATCGTCTTAATAGCGTATGTATAAAGATTACGTTGAAATCCTACCGTGACATTAAGTATCATAGCAGAGGACATATTCGTACATCTTCCATAAAGATTGACAACCAAAGAACGTCTAGGATTTCGTATCGAGACGATTACTTAGAAAATCAAGTAAGAAAAATTAGTAGAAGAAGTAACGTAGACAAGATGATTCAAAGAGAAAATACTCTAGGACAGTGACTACTGAACGTTCTGAAGAGTCTAGACAACGTAATAATCTTGCGGTTATACAGAAGCACATTCTACAATAGATCCATCGCCATTTTTTCATATATGACCACTTTAACTTCTTTAAAATTAACTTATTTTAAAATTTATTTATTCTCTAGTAATCTAGTTAAACATATAACTTATATATATATTTAGAAATCTGATAAATTATATGAGAGCAAAGAGAATTGTTAAAAGAAAAGAAGATGCTTAAAGAATTTCAATGGCGTCCTACTTCCGTTAAAAAATAAAATATTTCGATTTAAAATATTTTAAAATGCATAAAATCCATTTTATATTCAATGTTATTTTTAAAAAATTTTGAATTTTTGATTATTGATAAAATATGTAGACCTACTTTCCGTTTTTATTTATATTCTACGTACAGGAAAAAAAAAAAAAGAAGCAGTCGATAAGTTATGGGACTATCTAGCGCCCCGAAGAAAAAGAACTTCATTTGACTTTTTTTAAATCTTAATTATTAATATTTAAATATATTTATAATTTCATCAGTAAACAATTTCAATCGGAAGATTAATAAGGTGTTTAATTTATTTTAACTGTTTCTAAATTAGCAATTTGCATCATAATTATATGTCGAGAAATATTACTCTAACGAAGAATCGTTAGCAAAAACGCTATTTTTCTGTTATTATAGTTAATTAGTTTTATATAACCATTTAATTTGTTCATATATCAACTTGTAATTACGGTAAATAGTTTAAGAATCGTAACTCTCAAGTTTTAACTGCAGGAAAAGAAAAAATATAAGAAAGAAAAAGAGATAATTGCGATGTTTACAATAATTATTATCAGACGTTTATGGCTGCAAAAGTTTATTTTCTTTTTTTTTTTGTAATTCTAAATTTAATAATATTATAATAAT
>AYEL01090625.1:0-28917 GCA_000484575.1 Olivierus martensii
TTTAATAATATTATAATAATATTTTTTATATATATTAACTTGGCATGATATAAATTAAACAGTTTTTTTATTATTCGAAGTTTAAATCGGGAATATTAAATTTTTACTCTATAAAATTTCAATACTAGGTACTTTTTTGAGTTATGAATAGATTCCATTATAAGTGCAAATCCTTCTATAGTTGCGTTATAAATCTTTATCCCATACAATAAAAGAAGAATTTACATATATATTATCTATTATCGTTTCTTCATGTTATATGTATTTCGAACAGGTACAGTAGCTAGTAAATAATAAAGTTTTATAGTGGAAAAAAAAGAGTCTTACATCTGCTACAATTCCATTTAGTGTTGTAGACATGTCTTTGAACGAACGGCAGCATATATAGACTAGCTTAGTAGTATACCTTATGTATAGAAGGTTCAAAAATTTTCCACATAAAATTCGAGTTTCTTAACGTATGCATTCACTAAAATATTCGGCCCCCATTGAATTTTTGACGTATATGTGGCGATAGAGTAAGAGTTTAGCTGCGATTTCTATCCGTTCCCATTAAATAATTGAATTGTATAAATATACCAAGTTTTATCGAGGTTTATATACAAATCCTGTTTAGATAAGGTAAGATTTTTTGTATGTTTGTGTGTGCACGCTTTGTTATACTGTATATCAGGGAGAAAAAAAAAGTCGTAGCAAGAATAGAGCTAGAGGGGGAAAATTTGTTTTGGATAACTGCTATGCTTTAAAATACGCGGCAGATTTTTCAACTCTAAGAGATATCACGTTCTTATATATGGACAGCGTAGTACTGAAACTATTCCAGTCCTTAGTATGCAGCTGAAGGGAATGTTATTTGTGGCTTGATCCACATATGGCTGCATTGGCTGACGGGGCAGCAAACAAGGCGTTGAAGGTAGGCAATACGTGACTGGAGTAAAGAAGAGTTTGCTGTATTGTGGGGTTAACTGGAAAAGACTATATAGAAATTCGAGATCATTTAGGATGTGGGTTAGCAGAAATTTCGTGTGGAGAAGAATCAACAGTTTTAGATAGATAAAAACGCGCTGTAGAAAAGATAAAAAAAAAAAACTTTTCATAATACCTGAAAGGAAACCATAATTGCGAAATTCTCTCTGCCACCATATATATAACTTCATAAACTAACCATTCAACTACACCAAAACTTATTACAGATTAAATAATATATAGATACTATTAAATATAGGAATTATCTTCGATTAATTAATTTATTTTAATCTGCACGATACATATATATAATGTGGTATATAGTTAATATATAATCACAGGGATACGATTTTAGACCTCATTATTCCTTCATCAAAGATTTATTTTCTATAATTAATGTCATAATAACCAAATATAAATTTAATAATATAGATTAATTTTAGGCTAGAGAGAGAGATAGAGAGAGTATAATAAATTTTTAATTGTTTAAATTTAACGACTTGCGATTTGCTAGATAATATTAATTTTAAAACGTATCCATTTATTTGTCTAGTCATTAAACTGAATAACGAGAAAATGCTGATATACGAAAATGTTTGCTTTATATATATACATATTTTAAAATAAAATTTTTACATACTTTTAGATATTTATATTACTCGTTTTATACGATTTTTTACGCGATTAAAAGATTGTCGAAAGGGGGAAAGTTACGTTAAGTGGTTTAGAAGTTCTGTCTATCCAATTTCTTTTCTCTCGGAGGTAAAATGATAATTAATTAATTTATTCGCTTGAAAACATCGAATCCATGTAACACATTAACTCACTTGACCATATATAAGTTCTCTAGGCATTTAACATCGTTCAACCAGTTGATTAACTACAACGTATAAGAATTCTTCCTGATGCCTTCAGCGTTAAACAATGGATACAAACTTCAGAAAATGTATAACAAACTACTACGTAAAAATTTATAATTGCAAATTATCGAACGATTAATTTACCGGATCCATAAATATATATAAATATTTTTTACGATGGAGAAAAAAAGTCGCTGATGTTTTAATTAAGTTTTAATATAAAACCGCCATATTTTTGTTGTTTAAAATTAAGGCGCGTATATATATATATATATATATTTATATATAAACTATCAGTGAGGTTTAGCGAAAACACATTGAAAATCTCTGATAACTTCATGGCAATCGTGTATAGAATTTTCATTTTAACTTATCAAGCTTCTAACGTTGTCATTGTCGACATTGAAATGCAATGTGGATTCTTAGAATCCAGGTTGAAGAAATGTCTTTATTTAAACTGTTCCACGTTCGGGGATTTTATAAATAAGAAGACGAGTTTGTGGTGTAATCGTAAAAAAAGCAAATATAAAGATATTTTTTCAACTAAACTGACGTATAAATTTCTAAAAAAAAAAAAAATAAATAAAGATATAGATTGAATTAAAATAAGTTACGATAATCATCGCGTCACGCAACCCCAAAAAAATTTTTATAAATTAATAAAAATTAATAAAATATTTAAAAAATAGTAATATTTATTTTTCTGTTACTCATTTAATTCGATAAATTAGAAAATTAAAAAAAAAATATGATTTCTACAGTAAATTAATTACGCAAATTGAAAGTTTTAATCGTATTTTATCTAAATTGATTTTATTTATGGAATTAATTTAATGAGAATTAAGCGATATTTTTAGCAATACAGCATAACGTAATAATTAACAAGTAAAGCAAAAAGAAGCAATATATAATTCCGTTTATTAATATTTTTATCGGGAAACTATGGTCATGCAAGAGAAACGAGGAAATGCGGTTAAGATGAGTAATTTATCTCGGCTCATGAAATATCTTTGATTAAGTTAATTCATGGAGAATCTTTGATTAAGTTATGTTATTATCAATTTATTTATCGTATATTTTTATTATTATTTAAGTCGCAAAACCGTTTTAAAGCGCCGGCAAGAGTAGAAGGTAACAATCATTACAAATTCTTAAAAATCGACTGGTTTCCTGCCAACTTTCCCATTTGTTTATATTTGTCTTCTAATTTTCCGACTGTCATAGCTAATAATTGATAATAGGGAAAAGAGAACGTTTGTTTCTCTTCTTTCCTTTTAAAATATCTAAAAGAATTACAGTCGGTAACCCAACAACAACATAACAACACTCTTTTGTAATCGTAGTAAAGAGAGCGTGTAATTTATGCAAATGTATTAAAACAAGAAGAAGAAGAAAGAAAAAAAATATATATTTATAATTTAACATTTTACTGGCGACAAAAATGTCAATATATATTAGCCAGTTAAGGAAATTGTTAAAACGTATAGAATTTAAATTATACTTAACAGTGATAAAACGAACATAAAAAAAACGAAGGACTATTAAATTGCTCGGAAAATAAAACGTTTCTATTAAAACTGCTATCATTTTTTGAGCTTTAATTAATATGTAGATGCAATTTAACTCCCCTGTAGATTTTTACCTCTTTTTTTTTCCTTCGTACCAAGAAAGATATGCGTATAAACACGATTGGAAGCTGTGAATAAAGCCTTGAAGGATAGATGGGAAAGATAATCGAAAGAGGAAATGGAAGATGCAATGAGAAAGAGAAAAAGATTGCACGATGCATAAAGCAGATTGTATCGAATAATTGCAATTTTTTTTTTATTTTTTTTTCTATTTATTATTTTTCAATAATTACGAATTACATTAAACCAAGTGAAGAAAACAACAAATTATATATTCGAAATACCAATATTGCAACTGCGTGAGTTTACAACAATGCAAACATTCATTATGTGCAAGTCGCCTAAAGAAACGATAGTTATTATTGTTATTTTTTGTAAAAAAAAAAACAAATGCAAATATTATTTCACGAAATAATAGAAAAAAATACTTCGTAAACAGTAATTATTTTCCATTAACGTGGAATACAGGTAACATCGTTTATGCTATGCAATACTGAACTAATTTATTATTTAAAAATAAAAAAAGTATATATACAAAAATATAAAAATTTCTCGGGAATTATCTGTAATTTCACACTTATATAAACTCGATATCTTTCTTTAAATTGATTTCTCTTTTATTTTCTTTAATCTTTCGGAGAGAAAAAAATTTTTTTTTCTTCTCTTCTTCTTTGAAAATTATCGGTGAGAAATACGATTCCAGGAATTAAAGCAATAAAGTTTTAGAAAAGTGTCTAAAAATTAATTAAAAATATATTTTATATCGTTCGTCCTTCTGTAATTTTTACTCGAATTTCTTAAAAATTTTAATACTTCTTTAAAAAAAAAAAAAAAATAAATTGAAATGGCGATATAATTAAAACGATTACAGTTCGAGATATTTAATTAATTCGCACTTAATGACGGAAAGAAAATTCTCCGAAAAATATGGAAAAAATTTTTACTACTTCGCTTTTAAAATTCTGCCAATCGATTATTGTCTTTTGTTAGATATAAATGTTTTAATCGGGATTTTTATCCCGATTAAAACATTTATATCTAACAAAATTTTTTATTTATTTTTTACATATCAAACAAAATTTTTTATTTTTTTTTTATTCAATCTTTTTCTATCCTCAGATTTTTTATAATATTGAGGATTTTTTTTTTTATCAAACAAAATTATTTATTTATTTTTTTATATCTAACAAAATTTTTTATTTATTTTATTACGAATTTTATCGATTTTATTTTGATTTAGTTTTTACTCATTTCGTCGTATCTCACCTCATTGATTTGCAATTGTTACAAGCTTTTCTATCGTCATTACCGCAACACTTCGAAAACCGAGAACGTTTTAAATTATTATAAAAGAGGAACATAATCAAAATAAATCAGATAATAATGAATAATAACTATTATATATATACAAAAATATGAATCATTTTTCCAGGATGAAAAAGTGAGAGTTAGTAATTGTTTATCTCCTCCAGAAGATAAACAGGAGCTGATGACCTAAAAGTAGTTTTATCTAGCAACACAATATCATTTTCGGGAAAATCACAAGTGCAATAAATCCCAAAGGTACCATAGTCATCTAAGGAGAAAGCATCGAGTTTGGAGAAAAATATTGCGTATGCCATCATCTAAATATAGCATCCGAAAGAAGATTATAAACTTTGTATTAAAGCAGAAAAGTATGCACAAATTTTAAAGATGGAAAACGTCGTATTCAATAATATGTTATTCCACATGAGTTGCAGGTTAATTTTCTGTTGTTTAATCGGTAAAAATGGTTATAAAAGTCGCAATTCTTCCTCTCCCTTTATATACATAGGTTGAGCGATTTGTTTATCGTAAACGGTAATTTAAAAAAAAAGGAAAAAAATGAAATTGCGTGATATTAACTACAAATCTCCAAAATCTTGATATTTTTTTTAAAGAAAAATGATTTACTAGAACGTATATTTTTATTTAAAAAAAGTAAAATAAAAAAATAAATAAAATGCTATTTTAAATTTGATTTATATTTACAAGAACAAATTTTAAAATACCAAAGAAAATTTAAAAATAAAAACAAAAAATATATATATATTCTTAAAAAAAAAAACAATGAGTTATTAATATTTATAAACTTCGTGTTAAAAATAAATAAAAAAGATAAATTTTAAATATTTTGTAAATAATACCGCAATAATGACGAATAAAATATGAAGTCGCGCTTGTTATTTATTGTTTTTTTTTTTTTTTTTATGCAGTTTTACATCACTTTTCACTTGATGATTACTAAGCAGTAGGGCATTTCTATTCCTACAAGTTGCTCATAACTCTGGTGGGTTAGTCTTTAGGTGGATTTGGCTATTGGCATTAATTTAAAGCCGGTAAAAATCTAGCATAAAAGACTATTTAATCGTAAAAAAATCTATAACAAAGTTTAGATTTTTTTAACGTTTAATTGAGTTAAGTCGTTTTATTATCAGCAATAACTTTTAACTCTTTCAGGCTATAAATTATGTATGCACTGCTATATCGTTATTAATTGATGATATATATATATATATACAGTATATTTAGCTAAACTTCTTTAATAGTCGCCTCGTAAAAAAAAATTCCTAAATATATATTTTTTAATTCTCTTTTTATCCACGTCCAGTGGGTAGTAAAACGTTTAGAAACAGCAAAAGATAATCTTCTGAAACTAGCCTTAAATTAAGTGCACCCTTATAGAAAATAACTTTTCAACAGACGTCAGCCATTTTAAGAGTTAAAATGATTTACGATTATCCTCGTTCGTTCATGCATTATATGCTAATAGAATAAATGCGCTTAGTCAAGAAAATACTGTTCATTTTCGTATTACTGTCTTCGTCTATTCCTTCAAGGCATAAACTATATTTACACACGGTTATTGAAAGGGGGGCTATCTAATTTCGTTCGAGGTGACCCACAACAAAGTCATAAAATTTATTTGAATTACTTTGCTAAATGGATACTGCATTAGGTAACACACAGTCCTTGTTTGTTGCTAATGAGTACTTTGGGAGAAAAGTGTGTTAAATACTCTCAGGAATATTTTCTCATTGTAGCAAATTATAATTTTCAGTTCTTTGCCAGTTAAAATACGCGAATGGTTTCTTTTTAAAAGAAGGTTTTGTTAACTCGTAAATTTTTATTTTTACGAGACAAGACACCGATTAAAGACTTTTTAAGATTTATAATCATTTTTCTTCCATTTGACTAACATTAAATCAGCGTTAATATCTGTGAGAGGGTTTTTAATACGTACACACCAGCAATGAGAAGAAAATCATAAATTTTAACCATTTTTTTTTATAACTCGATATATCACCATAATCTCTAAATATTTGTCTTCCTATAAAATTCCAATTTTTACATTTATTTACTCAAAAAAAAAGAAGAAAAGAAATTACGATGTATGTCTTTGTCCGTCTTTTTTTCTGGTTTCTAATAATATTAAAATAAATAAAACGTTATTATTGTTTTTTTTTCCTTACTTTATAATTTTCTAAGTTATCCACTGTACACTGTAGCATGGCATCTCTTCCAACAGCAACAGTTATGTTAGGAATCGGTTCAGCAAATTCGGGAAACATTGAAATGACTGGAAGAGAAAAAAAATCGATCAAAATTTAATATATTTTATCCAGTTGAATATTTAATATATGGATTTATTCAAAACATTTTAACGTCGTGTAAAAAAAGAAGAAGAAAAAAACAGATGTAGTTATTGATTTTTACGTTTTTAATTATATTTATCTCTGTTTTCCCTCTATAGTTTTATATATATATATATAAATACATACATACATTTTTTTCTATTTAAAAATAGAGTTTCAAATATATATATATATTTTTATTATTAATCCATTAAATTTGATATTTACGATGAAATATTTTTATATGTTTTTCCAGGAAATTTTTAGATAGAAATATTTTGAGTTCTTGGAATAAAATTTCAGTTAAAATTGAATCACGAGATGGAATTTTAACAATATTTTCGGTGCAGTTCCAATAGTTTTTTTTTACCCTGTACTTTTTTTCCCCTAAGTAAAATATATAGAAAATTTAACTTAAATATTATTTTAAAATTTCCGTAATTTTTTTTTTTACGTATTTAAAGTTTGAAAAACAATTCCTGAAGAAATTATAGACCTATTGCAGCAAATAAATACTGTTTTCTGGGTTACAAAATACACGAGAGCGTAATAAATTTAAAAGTTTCATTCATCGTAACGTTCGCGAAGAAAAAAACTTTAATAAAAATATACGTTTTTATGAACAAAAATTCGACTTTAATTTCGGTATAAAGAATATAAAAATTGCACGATACGGACGACGACACAGTGGTAGCTGTTGCGCCGCTTGCCAGCACTGCAGTTTATTTTTTGATAAAATTACATTATATTCTTCATCATTTATTCAAAAAAATAATAAATTTATGTCATTTATACGTTATTCAATTGTTAATATCTAGAAAAAAATTGTTAAAAATGCGTAATGATGAAGTACTCATTGCGCTCCCTATCTGTATGCACTCTACGTTTATAACTCAAGTTGCAAGCGAATTTATGCGATTTTTTATCGTTATAAAGTTTAAAATTTCATTAAAATTAATTAAATATCGGTCGAATAAAAATAAATTTGATTTCAATTTCAATATAAAGAATATAAAAGTTGCACGCAAGGACGACGACACCGTGATAGCTGTTGCGCCGCTTGCCAGCACTGCAGTTTATTTTTCTATAAAATTCCATTATATTCATCATAATTTATTTAAAAAAATAAATTTATACGTCATTTGTACGTTATTCAATTATAAATTTCTTAAAAAAATGTGTGATGAAATACTCATTGCGCTCCCTACCTGTACGCACTTTACGTTTATAACTCGAGTTGCAAGCGAATTTACGCGATTTTTTACCGTTATAAAGTTTAAAATTTCATTAAAATTAATTAAATATCGGTCGAATAAAACTTTAAACTTGATTAGGTAATAACAACAGAACTTTTAATGATTAAACGTAATCATTTCAATAACTTAACGATAAGATTATAAATTTCGACATATTATCAGATTTACATATTAAATTCGATGATATATATATATAACACACACACACATACATGTATATATTTAACATTTGTTTAAATTAACGATCTAAAACTAAACATCGAAGCTAAAATTTATAAACAAGAGGTAAAACAAATTTAATTCGCATAATATTTTGAAAGCATGAAATCTTTACTGTAGTATTATCTTCAACTTTCGATATATTAATTTCTGGTTATAACATATTTAGTTTAAAGGTAATCTTAGAGACGTAATTTGGTCAAAATTACCTGTACCGGTGGATTAATGAGATGTTACTAAATATTTGCTTTACTTAGAATGAGAGAATTATGAGGATTTAGAGAACACACGAAAGATTACTGTTCATTAAGTATCTAAGAATGTTTAGAATTAATACAGCGATAAATTATACATAATGGGGTGTTTATAATAAAGTATGCAAAAGTGTGGTGCTATTGCTGCTGCTGCTAACATTTGAAGAGTTATATTAAAATTTTTGATAGGATATCTTCTTCTACCTGCATTAAAATATGGCTGTAAAGAAAAATTATCAGTGGAATTGTGTGTAAAAAAATGTTCATTAAATTCTATTAGTGGCAAAGTAGAGAACATAATACTCATTTTTTTCCGTTTAAAGTTTGAGTTATACGTTCGTCTTAATGTCGGTTCTGGTAATTTGAAGATGAAAAAGAAGAATCAGTATCCAGTCGATTTATATCTGTTTTATGCGCCGCACTTCATCACATACTCTATCTGTAATAGTATAACATCTGGATTTGGCATTGTAGTTCACAAAACTTCATTGCTAACCATGTAGAAAACAAGACTGGAAACCATTATTTTCTACAAAAAGGGGGATAAGAGAATATATAAAAGAATTTTTTCTTATATAGAAATGAGATTTTTTCATATTTTTTTATATTATTATTCTTGAAATGGCATGCTGATTTAGTGTCATATTTTTTCTCTCTCTTTTTATTTTTTATTTTGCCTTTTTTTTTATTTTTTCCTATACGATGTGTGTCGAATTCAGGGAAGAATGATGTATTGGTTGTAGACAGTCGAATGACGTAATGGGGAGTCGAAGGGACGTAATGGTGAATGTTATACATATCATCGACCACGTTTCGTCTTTGGGGAGAAAACTCCCGAAAACCATATGGTTTTAAAAGACAGATTTTTAATAAATAACAAACGAATTTTTGCTCACACAAATTCCGATATATTCTCACCCGATTGTGATGATGCAAATTGCATTAATCGTATGCAAATTTTGCGCTCTATACGACTTTTCGATTGTTTTGTCATCAGTTAAACATAGACGATCGAAATTTACGCGAATGGAGTTATTAAATGGAGTTTTAACGCTAGAAATTTTACCACGATTTACATCATCGGATTGTCATTGTTCACCGAACAACATATAAACTGAAATTAAACATTCAAAAACGTAAATGAAACCGTTCTAATTGTCTAGAAAGTAAACATTCATTTCATTGAATCTCACTTTGACTATTACTAATAGAGAACCGGTTGAAATTCTAAGTTAATTATCACAAAATAGAAGCATTTAAATTCTAAGTATCTCATTAATTTGCATACATGCTAGATAATTGTGCCTAGTCTCGCTAAATACCTCTAGAATGTTTTAAAACTCCAAGAGAAAATGAGACAACTCCTTCTAATCCCGGATCATCGAATCAACTGGAGGAAAAGAGAAAACAAAATTCTCTTTAAAAGTTTAATAAAAGATGTTATTAAAACCATTGCTAAGAATTACTCGAATATATGCCAGGTAAAAATTTTCCTCTGCATTTTTTTGTGCTTTTTTCTGTGGTCGTTTGTTTTTTTTTTTTTTTTTACTCTGCATTTTTTTGTGCTTTTTTCTGTGGTCGTTTGTTTTATTTTTTTTTACCTTAATTCTTGCGTTGTACTGTTTCCTCTTTATCTCGATTGGTCCTAAGTTTTATTTATTTATCGTACGTGACTGTTAGAATTAGAGAAACGTGTTTGGTAGTTTTATCGAATTTGCAGAGAAGTCACGACTGTCCGATCTAGAGGTGATGTTCTGCATTTATGGCGCAAAAGAGTTTGATATTTATCAGCGACTTTTTAGCAATTGGCCGTATTTTCTATTGGCAAGTTCACAACAAAAATCCCAAGAGTTTAAAATAAACAAGTACCACGGAGCACAGCTTTGAATAAATCACAGGAAAAAACAGATGCAAAAGGTTGGTGTGTATTCTCCAGATGATCAAGCTGGTCTATGTTTGTATGTTTTGCACTTGTATTTCACGGTAGAAAATGTTGCAATTTTTTTTTTTACTTTTATTTTTACTCTTTTCTTTTGCCCAAATTCTATTCTACTAGTCGGAAATTGAAGGTGAATTTTCTAAAACTTTCATTTGTACAATTTTTACTTTTTTTTTATTTTTTCGTTTGGCTTTATCGCAGAAAAATGTGGAAACTCTTTAAACTGCTATATTAAAAATTGATTCAAATTTACTACATGTTTGTTTTAAAATGTAATTTAAAAAAAAATAAAGAAAGAAGAAAGTTACGTTATAAATTTTATAGAAAAAATTAATTTTCCACTCGAAAATAAATTTTTTTTTCGTCTGCCACAAAATTGTTTCGTTTGATTTTTTCTAACGTTAAACAAATATTGAAACAATTATTATTAAATTTATATCGCATTATTAATTTATGTTCTTCTTTAACAGTGTAATGAGAATATTAATACGTTTGAAGGAAGAGAAAAATTTTTTAAAGTTAATTTATTATTAAAAACAAAAATATTTTGTAATATAAGAGGACAGGATTCCGTAATCAACTTAAGTTAAATTTTTCTGAATTTTTTTTCCTTCGTTTAAAAGTTTTTATTGGCTTCTAAAACATTCCACTTGTTTAGGTACTATATTAAGACATTGATTGAAGAGTAAAGCACGTATCAATTTATTTCCAAACTTTTCCTGCTTCTATTCAAGTTGACAATCGTCGAAGATGATCGATGCCTTTTCCTCGGCTTTAACTATAAGTAGATGTTGACTTCGGGATTAATTCCGAATTCCAACCCTTTGCATCTTTCTTACTGGCATTAAAACTCGTAAAATAATTCAAACCCCTCTCTATTAAAATTATTCTAAACTCACGACACCATATATGATCCTTTAATCACATTTTACAGCTCTCGGCTCAAATTCCATCATACGTGAAATTTTGAAAGGGGTTTTAGAACCTTTCAAAAATCTCAGATGTTCTAAAAGTAACTTTTTGACAATGCGACTTGTATATAGCTAGTATAGAAATATTTTGTATATTATATAGAAAATAAAGTTTTGAATGTTTTCCTTTTCTTATTTTATTTTTTTCTGTACAATTCGATATTGAAAACGTAGTTTACTCATATGACTTTCTTTTTCTTATTTTATTTTTTTCTGTACAATTCGATATTGAAAACGTAGTTTACTCATATGATGTCTTTCAATCAACTGTGACTTGCCATCTGTCACCATAGTTATGCCAGACTTTACTGCCAAACTGAATTCAAGGAAATAATTCTCCTTACAGATTTGGATCTGAGTGTTAGATAAACATCCAACCTACCAAATCACGTTTATATTCAATATGCATGTAATATATTGCTACCTTAAGGCAATGAGTACAAGTTTAACACTCTTTAGAAACAAACTGTGACACCATTTTTCCCTTAATTTCGCTTTTCATAGTTATAAAAATAATTTTTTTTTTCTACACAGATAAGTTTAAGATAAATTAATTTTATTATTTTTAAGATTGTTACCACGTCAAAAATTTTAATAAATTTTCTAGCAGATATAAAATGTGTTGTTACTCTTCTAATCTTCGTAAGATGTTCTCAAAGGGAAATAATTGCGGTTGATTAAATTCGAATAACGCTCTATCTTGCAGAAATTTATGCAAATCTTCTTTGCCATAATTAATTCTACAGTTAACCAAGATTATTTTAAGAGATTGATTACTTTTATAATATCAAAAGAACGTTTCTCAAAGAAAAAAAATTTGATTAAATTGTATAGATTATACATTGCATATAAGGTGATGCCATTTGATTTAATAATAATATCAGGAATTTATAGATGGAGAGTGAGAGAGAGGAGCTTGTGGACTAATTGAATATTTGCAGATTAGTTAAGTGTTTGTAGTTAATATCTGGAAATTGGGTAGGTTGTCGGTACGTTACTGCTATGTGCCGTTAACAGTCTACAGATTTAATATTTACATAATAGTTATGCATTCTACAAATTAAATAATACGAAGATTAGTTAAGTGCTTCTAACTTAATCAATTGATTAGTTAAGCTATTTGCAAATCGTATAATTCGCACCCGGCTACTACGAAAACTTCACTACGTACAGAAACAAAAACAGAGAAAAAATATAATTTTTTTTGTTGTTTTTTTCGGTTATCTCATGTTCTATTGCTAACTTTATTGTCTTCTATATTAGCTATATTTAAAAAATTAGCCTCTTCGAGATGATAATATTGATCCCGAGAAGAAAAACAAGACGTTGTTTTTATCTGTAAAGATGGTTTTGATAACATCTGCTCTCCTCTCCCTTAATGACGGATAGAAAAATATAAAATACGAATAAGCAAGTTTTACTCGAAAGAAGCGAAAAATTATTATAATATAAAATGTTCTTTCTATACACGATGATGATGATGATGATAAAAAAATATTATACACTTTTTCTTCGCTCGTATACAGTATGCAAACAAGAAAGAGATATTTAAAGTCGCATCGAATGATAAAAAAATATTCTACAGTTTTTCTTCGCTCGTATACAGTATGCAAACAAGAAAGAGATATTTAAAGTCGCATCGAATTTTGTCGTTGTAGAATTTTAAAACTAGAATCGAATAAATTTACGGTTACCGAATTTTGCTTGTGAGATAATTACAAGTAATATATGGTAATGCACGTTGCCAATTAAAATAAAGCTCATATATTATAAATCCCTGAAGGATAAATCAATAAGTAATGTTCGAAAGAACACACCATTCCGTGAGAAAAGATAGAAAGTTGCGGATCGAAAAATCGGAAATGCTTAAAAGTTTCTTATTACTACTTAAGTTATGATTACTTGTAATTTTTATTCGTTTTCCTTTCATTAAATCTACGGGTATTTAACTAGCTAAAGACATTAGCATGAAATCACTTTACCAATATAAGATCGAGAGGAGAAGATGAAGAGGAGAGAGAGATAAGAGAATATATATCTCTCGAATTATCAGTTTAAAAAATTGAAATTGTGCTGAATATTCTTAAAAATATCGTCTCTTAAAGAAAAAAATAAAATAAAAATCAATTAAATGAAGAAACGTGAGATGTAAATAAAAATACATATATTATATATTTATACGTGGCACTTTACTGATACTGAATTAATTATAAAGACATCGGTGAAGTAAATACTAGAATTTATTTTTAAAATAAAAAAAATTTTATTATCTTATTTCTTCGGATGAGAGCGTGATGCCTGTTTAATAAAATGTATTGCTTTTATCTCAAAAGAAGTTCTTTTATTGAATATCTTGAATGATGCTTAATATTTTACGCATTCTTGATCCTTTACACTCGAAATATTTTTAAAGTTCGAGTTTTAAATATTTAAAACCACTGCATTATACATTATTTTGCTATAGACTATATATATATATACATAAAACAGTTCATATACATTTACAATCTTTAATATCAAATATGAGTAGTTTAAGTTTATTTTCTTACGTGTTTGAAAGTTAATTTAGGTTAATAAGCATTCTTGCAAACAAAAAAAATTTATTATTATTATTTTTTTCAATAAGTTTGCTAGAAAAATCTATCATTAAAGTTTATGCAATAATTCAACAAAAGAAAATTATCCTTAAGAGAAACGTCAATATAAATATTAGTCACGTTGTAAGTCTCATTTGAGTTTTATCTCAAAGAAAATAAATGAGTTTTTTTTTTCTTCTTCTCTTTCTTTATTTTATTATTTTTATTATTATTATAACTACAGAAGAATAAAACTGCATTAATAACTCGACCCACCTATGCAATTAACACTAATTGATAGGGGAAATTTTTTTCGTTTTTCTTTTACCCATTCAGTTTTTGATCAGATAATTTGTTTTTGAGGTCAATTTTAGCAGAAAGCACAAAAATAAAGAAGGAAAAAAAATACCATAATGTTAGTATTGGCTGATCAGCTATTTCATCGAATAATAGAGACATGATGAAGCTAAGGAGGTCGTTATGTTTGGAAGAGAATTCGATTTGCTTGGACTTCTAACTTTATCTCATTCCGTTCTTTTTTCGTTTATTTTTCTTTCCTTATCATTATAGAATTTCTTAAGGGACCGTATATATATATATATAGCAATCGGCGAAAAATTCTGATAAATAATCAATATTAAATATGCATCTAAGAGCGAGGAGAGAAGAAGAAGGAGGAGGAGAAGAAGAAGAAAAAATCCAGCAATTGGAAGAAACTTGGAAAGTACGTAGAGAGAGATTTATTTCTACACATGATAAATAAATATTGCTCGAATTCAATCTGAGTATTATTTGGGTAAGTAAAATGATTAAAATAAAGTATTGAATTCCTTAAAGGAGGAGAAGGTGGATAAAAAAAAATAAGAAGAAACTTTCGCGAACGTTTTTGGAATACATACATATGTGTAAAGAAAAAAAAAAAGAAAATTTGTGCTGAAAAATGTCAATAAATATTTTTGAACCGAAATGAAATCTGAGATAATGTGATACTTAAAGTAGATATTTAAGTTGGTTTCTTTTTTCTTTTTTTCCTCCTTTCTCTTTCGCGAGTGCCATTATATATTCAGAGTTCGATGCGAATTTAAATGCGTTCACTTTTATGACTTCTACTTTAGTGGAAATGATTACGTGCGTCATCAAACTATTCGTTTGATAATTATAATATAGCAAAGTATCACCTTATGGTAAATTCCGTTCTGGTTTATGTTTAAAACAATTTAGAAAATTGCATCCTGATTGAGAGAGAGATGTTTATTGGAAATTGTTGATTTTTAAGGTAGAAAAAAACATTCTAAAAATAAACTTTATAACATATGTTCGTGTATGACTAATTATTCATATGGATATTAAAGAAAATGCAGAATGTTTTTGGTTATTTTCTAAATTATTTAACTTATTGAATATTTGGGAGGTTAAAAATTACATTTCTGGTTTTATTCTGTGGTGATAAATATGCGAAAAAATTAATGTACTGTTTTGTGATATTGGAACAGTGCAAACATTTGTTACCTGAGGTATTCTGGAGTTCTTAAATGCTGCAAACCTTTCTTGTGTGATTTCTAAATTATCTCCTTCGAGATAATTTGTACTTGAAGATCATATTACAATTATTTCAAAGAGTTAATGGTCTAAAAAAGTGAGTCACGATATACGTCTTTCTGCTTGTAATATAAGAGCTATGTATCGTTCATTATCATTCTCGGATGTTTACTTAATATTGGATATTCGTGAATAATAATTAAGCTTCAAAATATCTCTAACTGTGTCAGTAATTTTAAGCTAATTTTTCTTGGTTTTTACCGAATAATTTTTGAATTAACGCAAAATAAATTAAGCAAGTTTTAATGACAAGTTGATTCGCCATATTTAATCCAATTCCGAGAATATTCTGAATTCTCTTGATTAAAAGAGTGAGAAAATGTTGTTTAAACCCATAATTTTCAAAACAGATTTTCAAATGTATTTTCAATTCTGAGAGATGTGATTGACTGTCGTGTAAAAATGTCGTTATACGTGAAATGACTCGGTAAAAATTATGTTTGCATTCAAAGTATACATTTTTAACGCTCAGGCATTTACTAGTACATCCACATTTAGTGTTTTAAGATGAAATGAACTGAAAAAAGTTACCACGAAATTTTTATTAGTAGTCTATATAATTATAAAATTTCTAGAACTGCCAATTTAAAAACAGGAAGCGAAAAATAGAGTTTCTGAATATATAAAAACACTCAAAAGCAATTTGAAATATTCAAAATAAAGTTATTTAAAATAGCATTAGCTAAAAGAAGTTCTTGAATAGATCTTAGATGTTTTAGATTTAAAAAATTAAGCTAAAGAAAAGGCTCCAAAGATATAAATCTTTAATATAACTGAATAAGAGTCTATAATTTTGGAATTAATCAAAAACGAAGGCATTATTTGATCCTGCTGTTGTGAGGGGCTTATGAGTCAATTCCTGAATGAGTAAATCTTAACAGACCACCTAGGATAAGATACCATAAACTCAGAAGAAAACATCTTGAAAAATTTCTCTAAAGGAAAGATCCTCATAGAAGAATAGAAATACTAGAGAATTGAAGAAAACTTTCTGTTGAAGAGGGGCCAATATCCTGGTTTCTTTTCTACAATATACAGAGAGTCAAAAATGGAAACCAAAATGAGATTATTAAACTAATCCTGATTGATGATTTTTCCTGAAGCTCTCTTGAATAAGCGACTATGATTACTCTAAGAATCGAGAATCCCTGGTTTCTTTTCTACAATATACAGAGAGTAAAAAATGGAAACCAAAATGAGATTATTTAACTAAAGAGATGATTTTTCCTGAAGCTCTCTTGAATAAGCGACTATGATTACTCTAAGAATCGAGAATTTAATCAGTTGTAGAATTATTTACATGAAAAATATATCAATTAAACAGAAAAACTTATAAAAATGAGGAAATTCATATAATATCTTTTATTTTCATCCTTTATTTCATTAAAATCTACAACTAGCAATTAAAATTTCAACATTCAAAAGTTTTCTTACTAAATTATCTTCGCGTTTGGTCAATTTTTGTTATATCAAACTAAAATTTCGAGAAACTCTAGAATATTACGAAGATTTATCGAAATGATACATACAGCAATGGGTTTACTCAAATACTTTTCTCGCCAGAAACGTGGCTTTCATTATTTATCTACTATATCGCTACAAAAGATAGATACCACACAGCTGTATGCCATCTATACATTCTCAAAATTCAACAATTTTTTCCAGTACTAATGAAATTTCTTATATAAAAACCTAACGTAATGCCGAAGAAGATTCGCACAACAAAGTATTTGTTATGTAAATTTGTATCGGTCTAATTATAACTTCACTATGTTTCATCAAGCTCCATCTTTGTTGACACGTTTATCAACAGCAACTCACGAAATCTTTCGGGGAGGAAAAAAAAAAAAATCTACAAAAATCTTACGCTTCAGTTAACTTCTTCCCTGTTATTGAGATCAAGCGAAATGACTGAACGAATTATCTTCAAATAAAAAATACCAAACCTTGCCTGTCTTTATTGATTTTAAAGTTACAGCTGTCTGCACAGTACTGTATAGTCTACAACTAGCTGACTTTTTTCTCTTCTTTTTTTCAACTTTGAAAATTGTAGAGATAAAAAAACTAATATACAGTATATAATATATCTATATTCATCAAAAAATTATGTAATCTAACCATCATTCTCCCAGAATTACATTTCTTACATTTAATAAAATTTCACGTAGAAATATTTAAATACATCACGATCTAATATATATACATATATATATAAAGAATTTTTCCTAAAATTTAATAATGCAATAATAAGTAGAGAAGAACATGATGTGTGTATAATAGAAGATATTTTTCGCTTAAAAAAATTTATATCTAATCTTATCAATCGCTTCTACATGAACATCATTCCAATAGCTTCTTATAATTCAAGTACAATGCCATAAGTAATAAATATGGAGATTTTCAATATTATAAAAAAAAAGGTAGAATATTTTCCTACATGATGAAACCTATCAATAATAGTCAATGTAAAAGTTTTAGAACAGGAAAATTGATAAAATGTGGACTGAATTCCTAAGTTATTTATTTTCAACGAATGATGCTTAATCTGTACAATCCCTAAGAAAATTGATTTAGTTCTACATGTACGTGAGATTCATCAAAATCATATTGGACTGGTCAATACTTTATTTTTTTTTGCAGCAGAAATGGTGGATTTTTATGGCTCGTTATCTGTGACGAGTTATACCTGTTAAATCTATTTATGTTTATGGTGAATCGGCTGAAAGATTTTTTTTTTTTATATATATTTTTTTTCTTCGTCAAACCGCAAGATATACCTAATTAACCATCAACAAGAATTTAATCTTATCGTTACTCTCTTTAAGAAATACAGTTTTGCATTAATAAAATTATAGTTACGGGTTTTAAAATTACTTTAAAAATAATGAGATGTTTCTAAGAGGAGGAAAAGATAAAATGTTTTCAATCTTATATATTTTTTTTCCTTCCTGTACTAGTTTCTTTGAGATAAAAAAAATACTGTAAGAAATTTTGGATTAGCTTAATAAATATTGGCAGCAAGTCTTTTGTGATACGACAACCCATCAATGTGATTACAAAAGTTGATGCCTTTTAAAACGAAAAGTGGATATTTCTTTGTCCAACAAAACATCAAGATTCTAAGACGTACTTTTCTCCTCCTGAACAACACAAAACACTTCCTGAAGAAGTATATGCATTACGTCATGTTAAGGTAGTCAAAAGAAGTAAAAATGAAAGGGTCTGATGCAAACATCTTTTAGTGTATTGTAGAGTTTTCAGAGAAAAAGAGAAAGAGAAAGATTGAAAACTAAAAATCCTCCTTAGATCATCTTTCGGTGCCAAAAAAGAAATCTTTTAAAGTTATAAAGAAACATTTGTGCTTTTGCGACGGCAAACAACAAAAGTTGCTTTAGTCATTCACTGATTAGAAAAGCACAGAAGTAAATTAAGGTCATACTTCTGCATGACTGCTCTGTTAAATTCTATTAAGTTACATGGTCTTTATGCTAACGTTCCATGCAATTTTTCTTTTTTTTTTTTCGTGTATGAAGTCACATATATAAAAATATGTTTTTTTCCCTTTTCATAATATATTTTTTCAATCTAAAACGTATATATAAAATCATTTCTCCCGTGTTTAATGTCTGATAAATTGGTTTTTATTTATATGTCAGAGTTAATAACTGTCTAGATTTTTTCAATTAATTATATTACGGTTGCACAAAAATTGAATTGGACTTTTCTCTGAACAAAATTAAATATTTTATATATATATTAATATACAGCAGTACCAAAAATAATTTATCATTTTATGCCCTTTTTAACTTTTGTTATATGCTTATATTCATCTTATATTTAGTTGTGTGGAGTTATAAATTAATTAAAAATTTTTTACTTGGATTTAGCTATCTTTCAATACAAATCGTTCACTTTAATTGTAACCTCGCCCTTCTAGATAAAAATTATATATATATAATAATATATATATAATGATAAATTGTAGAAAAAGAGTTTTCCAGTTATAAATTTACAGGAAAAAAATTATTTAAAATATATATTCTGCTTGCTTGTAAAAGTTTAACTTAGTCATATAAAATGTTAATTATGTTTTATTTTATTTTTTCTATTTTTCTATGTTTACTTTAAGAAAAAAATTGCTTTTTTTCGGTTAATGAAATTTTTATAGAATGGGTTTTTTATCCTCTATCCAATTAGAAATATTTGATTGGTACGACTATAGAAGATTAAACGTTAAAAACATAACGCTAGACGTCCGGAATTTTCATTTTATTTCGAGAAAAATTCTCGGTGTTAGTAAAAATTTAAAGTTTGCACTTAACTTTCTCACAGAGTTTCGAAACGGACTGAATTATCGATAACTTTCTTTTTTTTTTTTTTTTTCCTTTCCAGTTCTTAACTTAATTTAGAAAGAATTCTGAAGAAATTGAAGAAGAAAGTTGTGTTGTAAACTTAATAGATGTTTCTTCTCTTTGATCCCCGTACGTGTTTAGAAGGAAACAAGATATCGTCTTTCTTACTAATTAAACTCTTAGAAAGTTTTAAATGCATCGATCTTACGGATATACTTTGGAAATTGGAGAGGAAATATTTATATAGTTTCTACCTATTTATCACCATGTATCAGAAGGAAGAAAAAAATAAAAAAAAAAGAAATATCAATATTGACATTCTTGTCAATATCTAACGACAAGAGAAATGTTTTTTGGTTGTAGGAACACAACTTAGAAATTAACTGTTTTTCAAGCCACATCAGAACATGTCAGACGTCATAATATAACAAATATCTTATTCTGTTTGTGTTAAGCAAAGAGAAAAAGATATATATATATATATAGAAAGAAAAAATCCAGTTTCAAAAACATACAATGTCTAAAGAATTATAACTTTCCGAATATAAAGAAAACAAAGTTTCCAATATTTCAAACCAATATTACATTACAAATCTTTTGAATGTAACATTATCATAAAGATTGTATCGTATAAAGTTTTATGTGAAATTCAAAATCTCGATATGTTTTAACAGAGTGATTTACAAACAAATGTTTCACGAATAATAGCTAAAGTTCTGAATAAACGGGAAGAATAAAAGTCGTAGAAGAATTCGATCCTTAATGGGATTATTTCTTTTTTTTTGGTTATTCTATTTTATCTTTTCTTTTTTTTCGTTCTTGCTACTACCGAAACTAGAAATTATTCTGGTATCGCAACGTGAAATTTGTTCTTTAAGTAATTATCATGGTTTAATTGCGTATGTTGACATCAAGAGAAAATTAGTGTCATTAGTTTCTCCAAAGTAATATATTTTTGCCTAAAAACAAAGCATGATTTTATTTGTGGAGGTTATGTCAACATGTTTACATAATGAAAATTTTTATTTTATTTTATTAAATTTTATATGATAGCGAATGAAGCAAAACTGAATTTTTTGAGTAATATAAAAGATATTTTGATTATCTTTTTAAGTAATTTTTATCATCACTTTTATTTTTTATTTTTTTCGAAGAAAAATGAAGCCCTGAATGTTTCCACTAACTTTCGAACTAATCATCAGATTTTCGTGAAATTTGATGATAATGTTCTGCCACTAAAAATAATTCCATTATTTTTTTTTTTTCGAAGAAAAATGAAGCCCTGAATGTTTCCACTAACTTTCAAACTAATCATCAGATTTTCGTGAAATTTGATGATAATGTTCTGCCACTAAAAATAATTCCAAAAAGCTCATCATTTAAGTTCCAGCTTCAGCCATTTAAAAATGGTGGACATTCGAATTTCGGAAGTTTCTCCTTAATAACTTTTAAACCAGTGGATAGATTTTTATGGTATTCAACACATAAGTTAAGCCATTAAAGACAATTCTGATGACATAGATTCTAATCTTTTATATTTAACCATTCCAAAATAAAGGATACATTCGAAAAGTAAGTTTACAATTAGTTGCTTACTGATAAGCGAGTGGTGTTTTAAAAGAAATAATAAGTTATTCTTAAATCTGCTAAAAAAAACAATTATCCTGATAAACATCTCTTTATAAATGCCATTAAAACATTAATTTTAGCACGATAACCATCTATAGAAGTACATAAATATTACAAAAACTGGCTTAAGATAATATCAGAAAAAATTGTCAATAATACTAAAATTAAAATTTTCATTTATTATCCTACCCTTTCTCGAGTAAAAATGCAATATTTATATATGTATATAAATATAAATATAGGAGGAGGAGTGTTTTAAAAAAACTGCAATTTTAGCTATTTTTAATCAGTGTTCTGCTGGAAATTTGCAAGATTAAAATCTAATTTTTGTAAGCAGTTTGCATGACAGATATGCCGTAAATAAATCATTACATTTAATGTAAGCAACTCTTATACTTTAAATATAAATTTATAAAACCGTAGTCGAGTTGCAATCGGTTTTTGTATCGATTATAAATTATAAATATTTTCACGCCGCATAAACATGTAACCTTTAAAAATAATTAAAAATTTTATAAAGTTCCCTCCATAGTCAAAAAATAACTCTATACATATATATCGATATATATATGTGTGGATAATTACAGTGTTATAGTCAAAAAATAACTCTATACATATATATCGATATATATATGTGTGGATAATTACAGTAAAAAGTTATTTTTTTATTTCTCCACTTTAATTATAGTCTTATCTTATGTGACTAATTTATAATTTATCGTAATGCAGATAATTTTGAGAGTAGAGAATGGAAATTATCGTCACGGTTTTACGTTTACGCAAAAATAAAAATTAAAAAGAAAAAAAAAAAAGAAAGGATAGCGATCATTAATCCGTTTTAAGTAATTAAAAAAAATGGTATTAATTACAAAACATTTAACTAAAATAATGTAAGCAATAAAACTTCTTTTTATAGTAAGTAAATATGTACAATGAATCACTATTGTGACGGTACATTAATATAATTACCTTTTGTGGAAATTATTCACAGACCACAAAGCTGATGAGACTAACATAGAAATTCGGTTTAATGTTTGTACCGAGGTTTAATAATAGCAGAAACTTAACACAGTTATGCGATAAGACACAATTAACTGTTCTCTACGGGAGTTCCAACTTTTAAAACCGTATATCAGAATTATTTCACACTTAATTCATGAATTAAACAATAATATTTTGTTATAATTTATTTCCGAAACATTAAATTTACTATTGTTGTTATAATTTCTAGTATTTCGGTAAATTGCTGATTTGTGGTAATATGGGGGTAAAGTATGATATTCGTATGGATAAAGTTAACAATAGTGAATGGAATTTAATGCGAAAATGCGGTTTTGAGGTACTTTGATGTAACTGTGAAAATTTCTGTAATTTTAAGCGAATAAAATGCATTTTTTTCAGCTTTTCGAATGTGAACTGTGATTTATGAGATCGCCACACTGTGTGTCTATCCGTATAAGATTACACACTAATAACTTTTCAAGTAATTAGTGAATTTTCCTGAAATTTCGTACACATGTTTTGCTGTTAAAGTGGCTTCGATATCAAACTTTTAACGCTTCCATTATTTCAAAAATTGGATCGTACAGCTTCTGAGATGCTTTTATTAATTTTTAAACTGAATTATGATTTTTTTGTAAGATTCAGAGAGATTCCATCCATTGAAGTTGACTTAGAAAACACTATTTAAAAATGGCGGATGTTTAAGCTGAAGGAATAACTATTAAACTATTCAATAGATTTTTATGAGATTCAATAAAGAGATGGCACCATTAATGATAATTTTGATGGTATAAAGTTCAGTTCAGATTCTTTACTAGCCATATTTGTAGAATAAGCAATCGGATCTTCGCAGAATTGTCTGTCTTGTTTCATTTATAAAATCTTTAAAATCTTGTATTCAATCAGATATAAGAAAAAATGCTTTTTTTTTGTTTTCTTATTTGCAGATTTAAATTTGGTCAAACAAACGAACAGATTTTTATCGGTTAAAGTTTTACGATTATTTTTATAGCTGGCACAAAATTTAAGCGCAATATATCGCTTAAATGATGATTTTTCGGCTCATAACTTGAAGTATATGCGATAGAAATCTTTATAATGCAATTAAGATTGATATATTATTTCTTCGAATCGATTGGTGCCATATAATTTTTGTGTTCGAAACAAACTGCACGATAATCTGAGGACGTGGAGAAGAGAAATTGAACTTTATCGTTTGTCGAACAAAAGTACATCCTTGAGTTACACACACACACTTAGTACTTACAGTTTGTCTACAGGAAAAAAAAAATTATATACTGTGTTAACTGCTCACAATACATGTTGCATGAACGTCGATACAGACATTGGTTCTGTACGGTTTCACGTAACTTCGATTCTTCAAGACTATAAACTGAAAATATGGAAAGATTCCTTACAGTAACCATTTTTAATAGATGAAGAATCGTTTCTCGACCTACATTCAAAATTTCGGTTCGATCGAAATTTTTTATCGTGCACCAAACACGCGAACGGATTGAAAAATCTACTAAAGTGATAGTAAGAGATGCAAACCGTTAAAAGAAACTACTAAAGGAAGACGATAATGCTGTCTCCTCTTCTCAATTCTTTTCGACTGTCGTCACACCATCATCCTCTTTACTTTTTATCAAAATTTAGCTTTAAATTTAACCGATTTCTACGATTAATTAAACCGATAAATACTCGTATAAAGTCGACACGAAAACATCTTGAAAATATTTTATTAAAATAAATAAATAGTTATAAATATTTTTAATCTCGAGTTTCATTTTATAAATTAATCGAATCAATTAACGTAATTTAAAGTTACGTTTTAAAACTTATTAATGTCACAGTCGTTTATTAAAACTTAATTAAATGTAATTAATCACATTTAACTGATGAATTTTCGATATTGATTTTAATCTTTATAATCAAATGGTTATATTTTTGTTAAAATGTTAAATTACGTTTAATAACGATCGGAAGTCATAGCAAACTACTATCCAACCATAAAAAGACAAATCTAAAAATTTTTATGAATTAAGAAATACAGAAGTACAGGAATTCTGATTTTACATAATTCAATATTTCTATAAAACATTTTGATATATAAAATATTTTAAAAAATCATATTTATAATTTAATATACGATTCAATATTACAATTTTACATGGTAGTATTGCACAAATGGTTATGACACTATTGTAATATTATTTAATATTATTCTTGATAACATTACTATTACAAACTATTGAGAAAGATTTGATTGAAAACCTCAAAAATGACTATGAAAATTGAAAGAAACACTGTGACAAAGCTGTTCAAGATTTATAAATACTTGTTAAGAATGTAAATCTGTTAATGGAATAAGTGTCTATACAAAATTCATAATAATTATCAGTTTATATTGGAGATGTAATTCCAAGAAATGGAAATGTATATTGAAATAACATAAATTGAATTTTAAAATAAATTCTGCTTATTGCATTCAAGAATATTTACTGTAGTGAACTAATAAATACTGTAGTGTATTTTCATTATCAAAAAGAATAGAGCATTACATTAAATTGGATCATTCAATTTTAATTGCTTGTGTAAATAGCAAGGAAGTTAGAAATTATGATGTTTGCCTATTCCTAAGAGGAAAGAATCTATTGAAAAGTACTTTTTCTACAAGAGAGAAACAATAGCTTAACAAATCATAATTCAATCTAACTAGAGGATTATTTCATCCAAATATTCTTAAACTGGTCAAATTATATCCCTAGTGATCTATTTTTGAATTAAACTGCCAAATTAACAATTAATAAATAATTATTAATTTGACAGTTTAATTTAGCTAATTTAGAAAAATTTGAATGAAATAATCCCCTAGTTAGGTTGAATTATGATTTGTTATTTGACTTGAACTAAGTCTTTCTGTTCGAATTTGCCATGAAGGCCCATTGGTTATGTTTAGCCCATTTGGGAGCACTGATATTGGCACAAGTCCAATAATTCCTAAATTATTTACAATATATGCATTCCAAAATCAGAAATCTGTTGATGTCTCAGTAGTTCTAATTTCATTAAGGCAACAAGATGGTAACTTTAAGATCCTGGTTCAACTCCAGGCCAAGGTAAATTTTTAATTTCAAGAAAATAATAAAAATTATTAATTATTAAATAGCAAATGGCACCATCTTAACCTAAATTTAAAATAATTAATTATTAATCAAATAGATAGAGGCACATAGCATAATAAATAATTGTTAATTTGACAGTTTAATTCAAAAATAGGTTACTAGGGGTATAATTTGACTAGTTTAGGAATATTCGGATGAAACAATAGCTTTTTTTTAATATTAGATGAATGTTCTATGAAGAACTTATTTATATCTCTGGCAGTCTTAATAGTAAATACTATTAGGTTCAGTTTAAACTTTGCTATCATTAATCAGGATATGATAGAGAGATGATATAAGAAGTTAAAGATTTAAACCAAATTTGGAAGCAAGTTTTTTAATTTTATAAGTAAGAAACTCAAAACAGATTATTGACTGTAAAACATAATTGAGATCTGCAGTTGATTTAAAAAAAAAGAGCAAGTACAATGCAGTAGCAGAGAGATAAAAATTTAAAATAGATAAAGAAAACATTAAGTAAAAACAAAAGTTTAATATGTAGGTTACATTCATAAGCCCAACTTTCTAGTAAAACTAAACAATTATTTCTTTAATGTCATTTTCCAATTGAAATGTCTTAATTAATACTTTGTTTAGTTAGCATTTAGGATTTTTCTTTATCTGCATTGAATAGCCCAAAGCTTTTGTGTTTATATATAATTTAATTTTATGTGGTAAATTAATGTTAAAATTAGAGAATATATAATTATAATAATTATTATTACAGTGAACCTGTTAAAGTGACTACCCATTTGGACTGACCTAACTGGTCATTTTTCACAGGTGGTCACTATACAGGACAGTATTCCCCTTTCCCCAAAAAGAAAAGAACAGATTATTCCAAACTGCAAATTTATATTAATTAAAACCATCAACTTGTAGTCAAGCAATAACAATGACATATAGCACATATCACCTTCTGACAAACAAAGTCTTATAGCAAGCATATACTGTATTACAATTACTATTAAGCTGTATATGAGCATCTAATATAGTCAAATTAAATTACTGTATAAAAATACATATACAGCAGTATTATAATATTTCTATTTATATACAGTCAATTCTCGTTATTCACGGATTCCATATTCACTTATTTGGCTATTCGCAAAAATTTATTTGTAACCACAAAATCAATATTCGTGGATTCCCGCTGAGTGGCGAAAGTACTGTTACCAATATAAACTCTCTCTCTTTCTCTAATAAAGGAAGTTGTTTGTTACCAAATGTAGTCTCTGAATCAGTTTGCCGAAAAATTTCTCATTACCTATCCTTGCTCACTCCACAGACCTCAGGTAAGTCAAAAGTCTGTTCACATCGTCCACAGGTCCCATAGAAAAATGTGACCCAATGCTTGAATGCAGCCTCAAATTTAGGCACATAAATTCCTGCACATTTGCTCCTTACGCCGACATTTTAGATCTGAGGCAAAAAGTGATGCAGACAATGCTGACACAGTTATTTAACACAGTTCAGAAAGACAATATGTCATCTGTCACATCAAACATCTTGCAACATCAAAAAACTATCAATCTAGTGCATAGTTAATGTATTAAATAAGGTGTCTGTAAACAGAAAAACACACATAAACCAAGTATGAAAATGTTGGAAAGAAGGGTTTGCAGGAACCTAATTCTGTATTTCCCATAGGTGCAATGGTTCACTATTTGCTAATTCATTATTCGCAAAGAATTTACAGAACATAACTACCGCAAATAGTGAGAATCGACTGTACTGGTTTAACAGACTATTTTATCATAACAGAAAAATTTTAATGGAATACTAATCCTTAGAATTTTATCTAATACAAAAAATTCTAAGGCAAATACAGTAATTCCTCCATGAAATTAATCTTCTTCGTTACTTTAGCAGGTTAAAATTTCTTAAAACTACCTAAGTAACTGGTCAATATACACATTAGGCAATTGTCACTATACAAAACAAAAATAGCATTACATCCTATGGGAAACAAGCCAGTTTTTGAAATTTGGTCTCTTTAGCAAAGTGATCATTTTAACAGGTTTCACTGTATATAGTTTATTAACTAATTATCTATGTTATAAAAAATTAACTAGTTTTGATTAGTTAACACTATTGTACATGCACTAGTTCTATATTTATAAATTTCAACTATTAGAATGTGTTCAATTTATTCCATATATAAAGTATATTCTTTATTTCTGCTGTTTAAACTGCAGATGAGGTGTGTACAGTGGGTGATTGGTTAACGAACAGTTCGGATAACGAACAAATCGGATAACAAACACTTTTTTGAAAGATTTTTATGTTCGGTTAACAAACACATGTTTGGATAACGAACACTTCACAGAACAAACTGTGGGACCCTCGGACTGACGGATCAGCTGGATGGCTGCATGGTAAAGCTGTGACTTACCATTCTGGAGGATCCGGGGGTCCCACTCCTCCAATTTTTTAGGAGAGATCTGGGCCCAGACCATTGAAACCCATCCTTCAATCTTCCGGTTGACTCCATCATGGGTGTTGGTCAGCCATGATGGAGCCATTTTATCTGGTGGCTCTATAAATGGCCGCCGCCAGATAAAATTATTCCATGAGGATATTTCGGCTTAACTAATCTAATGGAATGACAGGCTTAGGCCTTGCGCATTCGTGGAAGTATGGGTAAGGATGGAAGAACAATGGTTTTTCCCGATTAAAATGAACTGTATGGGTAAGGATGGAAGAATAATAGTTTTTCCAGATTAAAATGAACTCGGAGACAACGTAAAACAAATCAAAGATTTATTAAAGAACATAAGAGAGAGAGATTTTACAATTTTTGGTGTTAGAATGGCACCCATACCAGGTTAAGATCAATAGGC
>AYEL01090628.1:0-17117 GCA_000484575.1 Olivierus martensii
GACGACAGGAGATCACGTGACCGCAGACCAAGAAAATTTCTCGCCAACAAGTCGAAACTACGTCGAAAAACAATTTGGAAAAATCCGACCATAGAAACGTAAAATCTATTTCTATTACTGAGAAATAATAAACATTTTAAATTATATGAACGTGAATGACGGACAAAAAAGGAGTATCGACAGCCAGGTCCAAAATAGGATTAAATGATACAGGAACGAAAGGCTACTGTCATGGCGGCGACCCGGCGGTAGACGAGGCAGGTAGTTTATTTTAGCCTGTTTTTTTAATTTTTTACTTTGGATTTTTTTGTGCATGCACCATTATCGGAAGTCAGATTAAGCCCCCCGATGACGTCATTTCCGGTCCGGTGCCAAAATTTTAGCTCCTACGGCAAAAGTAGCGATTCTGCAGATTTACCAAAATAAGAATATCGTGCATATTATCTTGCTGCTTACTACCGTTTCGAAAAAAATTGCAGTACTAAAAATCAAGTTTTAATATTAGGTGAAATTTGTTTTAAATAATAATAGCAGTAGATCTGGCAACCGTGTTTCCAGTTGTCGTGTTCATGAAAGGTACATGCGTGTTCATGAAAGGTACATTCAGGATTTAACTAAGATTTGCAGTCAAGGAAAATGAGAGATTGCAGTACTAAAAATCAAGTTTTAATATTAGGTGAAATTTGTTTTAAATAATAATAGCAGTAGATCTGGCAACCGTGTTTCCAGTTGTCGTGTTCATGAAAGGTACATTCATGTTCATGAAAGGTACATTCAGGATTTAACTAAGATTTGCAGTCAAGGAAAATGAGAGAGGGAAAAAAAAACAAATTGACTTTTTATGATGATTTTGTTATTTTTAAATAAATTACACTGATGGCCAGCCGAGGTAAAGCAAGATGAAAAGTAGGTCATCACAAGGGAGATTATAGCAAATGAAAAATTATCTCCCTTATAGCCGAATTTTCCATTATTTCCAAATCCACTATATCCAACAAAAAATACACACAAAATATGGGATTTTTGCCAGGACCGGATGCATTTGTTCCTTATATCTGAATTTCTCTTGTAACTGACTCCGTAATAACCGACTTCGATTGTATATATACACATATAAACGTATATACAGGAATACCTCGATTATCGCGGTTATTGTTGCCACGAAAAATATTGCAATAACTGAATCCACAATAATCAGGATAAATAATGCATGTAAAATAGTTGATCATTGCCAAGAATTCTTCAAATCTATTAATTAAATCTTGAGAGAAAAAAATTCTTAAACATGATAATCTAAGCTGATCGCTGTTTCTTCTCGATAGCTGTAGCCTTGATAGCACCTCTGTTTCTTTTAGTATTCATTGTAGGGGTAAATAAAAAGAGAAATAAATATCCACATGTACTTCAGGCAGAGGCGGACAGTTACTGGTGAGTGGTGAGTAGGTGCTGTCAGATAATTCTGGATGCATACAGTCACTCTCATAAGTATTCGACCAGACCTGTTGTGTATAGCAAAATGCAAGCAAAACCATTTTTTTCATTGCAGTGAATGAACTGTGAACAGAGTAATCCAAATTGCAAATTTATATTATGAATGCTAAAAAGAAAAATTACACATACTAATAAAAATTGCAAGTTAAAATAAACTCCCATTTTCATTTTGCACTTCATAACACTCTAAGCTATTCATTTATTAATGCTATGGACATGTTTTGCTGACACCAAACTTCTCAGCAATTATTCTTTGTGTACTGTGTTCTAAGAAATTAATCATTTCCAATTTTTGTTGTAACTGAGCTTTTTGGGTTTTGACTGAATAGGAGCCATTTTTTTCATTGCAGTGAATGAACTGTGAACAGAGTAATCCAAATTGCAAATTTATATTATAATTAAAATCGTCAATTTGTAGTAAAGAGATAATGACGACGTATAGCATATATCATCTTCTGATGAACAGTTTTATACCAAGCATATACTGTACTACAATTAATATTAACCTGTATATCTGCATTTAACATAGTCAAACCTAAGTTAAAATATTGTATATAGATACATATGCAGTAGTATTATAATATTTACTGTTTAATATACCGGTTTAACATTCTATTTTATCATAACAGAAAAATTTTAATGGAATACTAATCTTTAGAATTTTATTTAATGGAAAAATTCTAAGGAAAATACAGTAATTCTTCCATGAAATTAATCTTTATGGTCACTTTAGCAGGTTAAAATGTTTTAAAACTAACTATGTGAGTGGTCAATATACACATTTGACAGGTGGTCACTATACGGAACAAAAATAGTATTACATCCTATGGGAAACAAACCAGCCTTTTAAAACTAACTATGTGAGTGGTCAATATACACACTTGACAGGTGGTCACTATACGGAACAAAAATAGTATTACATCCTATGGGAAACAAACCAGCGTTTGAAATTTGATCTCTTTAGCCAGGTGGTCACTGTGTCAAGGTGGTCATTTTAACAGGTTTCATTGTATAATTTTATAATTAAATATGGCAATAAATTCGTCTTTGAAATATAAAAAGGCTCTGCTTAAGTAATGCACTAACGATGCTTTAAAGCTATTAAAAGGACAAAGAGAAAACTTCGAATTATTAAAAATAAATTTTCTCTTATTTCGATAAAATTATTATATATTTATGTAGTGAATTATTTTGTATCAAATAATATAAAATAATCCTTTCGTAAATATTAGAGAAGTTTCTGATAGCAGTCATTATTATCCATGATATATAAATTAATATGGTTAAATTCATAAAGATGTTGATCGTTGAATGAAATTCATTTCATTACACCTTTTTCTTTTTTGTTTTAACTGTAAAAATGTTTCCTGAACTAATTACAAGTATATCAAGACGTTGTTGCTGTCAGAACTTGTTCATCTAAGGTGAAGCAATTTGTTATTTGCTTCTTGTTAGATGAACAAGTTTCTGACATCAATATCATGATCGCATCACGAATTAAGCAAAATATGAAATAGGACTGAACCATATTTGGAGAATTTACTTTAATTTTTCTTAATGGCAATTGTTCGTCGATTATATAAATAAATAGGCACAAACAATGGAAAAATTGATTCTGAAAATTGTGCAAAAATATATTAGATGATCTCAGATATAAAAATAAACAAAAATTTATTTATTTAATTTATAAATTACATTATTAATTCTTTGACAGTAAAACTGTAATTTTTTAAAATTAAGAATATGATGAAATTTTAAAATGAAATCAAAATCTAATTCTTTTCATTAATAAAATTAAACTATGAAATTATATTTACTTAAAGTAGCTTGCTGTATATCTCAATCTTTGTAGTTTACTAATATTATTTCGGATAACGAATCTATTTAACAAACTAACAATGAGATCGACTGCAATCATTCAAAATTAGATTAAAAAAAAACTCTTAGAGTATTTTTAAAAATATTCACAAAAAGTACAATTTTTGCAATCGTTTTAAATTTGAGCTAGATTGGTTGCATCTAGATTAATTATAACAAATAATATAAAGTTTTCATTTTAGATAATTAATCTAAGTTGACAATTGAAATCTCCCTAGTATTTACAGTAATTACTAAAAACATGGTTTTAAGTTATAAAAATTTTCACAGGAGTTATTTAGTTAAAATTTTGATGACTATTTTAGATTTTAAGTTGAACACATCAGTATTAAACAAAATTTTCTCATAATCAATTAATAATTAATTGATTATGACGAAATGAGGATGTCATTTTTTACATATCTATTATGTAAAAAATGAACCAAATACTTAAAAATAAGAGATATTTCTTATAGCAGTTTAGTTGATAAAGAAAAATATTCAGGCAATTTATCTATAATTTTATGGTATTTCAAAATGATATACAGTATACTAAATATATATTATTAAAGATTACTGATATAAGATTAAATAAAATTAAGATGTTGTAGCAATTAAAATTCGTATTAATGAGCAATTATTTAATAAAAAAATTTTTTTCAATTTATTTCTGAAAAATTTAATTATAAATATATTTATGAGAGTGACTGTATGTAGTTGGCTACATCTCATGGCTGCAATAATTCAAATTTAGAGATTTTAGAGAATATCATTGGAATTTTGGTATCAAATTGTAAACCACGATAAATCAACACTTGCGATAATTAAGGTATTCCTGTACATACTAGTATATGAAATTTAATCATTAACTTAAAAAATTTATTTCTAGGAATCATACCAAGAATTGATTTCTCGGCTCCTTCGTACCTTCCATCCTGGCAAATTCATTATGACCATTTTGGCAAATAAGGTAAGTAATATAAAGATTTGGTATTTAAAGGGAAGTTATATTTTAAAAATTTTGTTAAATGTGTTTTTTATTTTTTTTAATTTAGTTGTCCTTGGCTATTAACACACACAATGAATTTCATTGTGCTGAATTTCGTAACTACTGCCGTACAGAGTTGCAGTTCTGTCGCTTCAAGAATTATGATCTGACTTACACTCTTTTTGCCAAAGCCCCCAGTTGAGGACGAAAGAAACACCTTATTGGACATACCTCGTCGTTTAATGTTTTTCTCTTATGTAGTCCTTTGCCCATCAGTAAATTTTACAGTCTTTTACTTCCACACATGTTATGGGGAAGAATATCGTGATCCATCTTTTCACATTTTGTGGTAAAGGCTATAAGCTTTGTCAAGATTGGTCTTGGTCAAATGAATGACAGATCGATCACACACCCGAGCTCGTTTAGAGTGGTATAATACATCAGACTGCAGCAAATTCCGGCATGCTCGTACTTAAGTCTGAAAGTCCCTAGTAAAATTGCATAAGAGGGGAAAATGTATTGGTGAGAGAGGAGAAGCTATATTGATGAGTTTTATATATATATATATATATCTTTTTAAAGATATAAAATTTAAATTAAATAGTATTTTATAATTTATTTTAATATATTTATATTTTTTTTTTTTGCACTTTATATTGTATACATATAGGATTAGGAAATAATTTTGGCAGGATTGGAAGGTTTTTGTAGCTAAATTTTAAAGTAATTTTTCAAATGAGGTATGTCCAAATAAGGTGAATTTTCAATTATGTAATTCTTTATAAAATCTGAATGTTATTCCTAACTAATAAAAAACATCATTTTGAAAATTCTAACCCTAATAATTTGTGTAAAACTTATATCTTCAAAGATTAATTTTATGTTGAAATAAATTGTTTTGCTATATTGTAATATAAACTTAAGTTCTAAAAAATTAATAGTTAAACTCAAAATATAATACAGTATTTTTTAGATTTTAATTATTTTAAACTGAGACTTTCCATGAATTATATTGTATGAAATTTAAAATTTACATTAATATAAATACAGTGAAACTTATAACAAGCATTGCAAGATCAGAAGTATTTGCTCAGTATAACCATTATAAGTTGTATCCAAAAACCATTTCTACATGAAAATAAATTTTTCTTTTTTAGATGTTAAACTATTTACGTCACTTAATTTCTTGGGCTTCAAAAATTGAAAACAAGAAATTTCAATTTTTCATATTGTAATCTAAGACATTTATAAAAAATAAGAAATTGGTTGCCTCATTTGATTCCAAAAATAAAAATTTATAGACTGTGTTCATTACTGGAAATCCTCCATTTTGTTATGACTTAGTCTATACATAGTCATACTTCGTCTTATGTCATTAATTCGTATCAAGACTCGTGATGGTAAGTCAAACTATAGATGGATCTAGGCCATTTTTAAACCCCCTATAAATAACCTTGTAACGTTGTTAATAATGTTTGTAAGTTTAAATAATTTTATAAATTGCATATTTTAGCATTCATGTTTATGTAATTTTGCACTTTTTATTGATTTTTAGGTGTTTTTTTTTTTATACGTTCATTGACCGAAGTAACACAAAATTGTATAAACTTACACTAAGACTGGGTCTCAGGTATAAAATGCAGTGTCAATATGCTGACATAAATATGTCGGGCCAAAATGTACGACTCAATATAAATAAATGTACATTGGCCAATTCTGTGACCTCAATTGAAATTAGCTGATTCAACATGGATAGTGAAACTCAAATTTTATTTATTGATGGCTTCATTCATAAATTTATTGAATGTGGTTTTGCAGTCGCAAAATTTAAATCTGAAAAAATTTTTGGCGTGACATATATTGTTTCAGAAACCAACGAAGTTTCAACATCAGCTGATATTCCAATTGAATGAATGTACTCTTGTACAAGGCATAGAAAGTTGAACAAAAGTCAACTTCGGCATAAAGATCCAGTGTCTAGCCATATAGTGGAAGTGACATTGTCAACATCGATACACAGTGTATTTTTGTCGTGTTTTACACCTGTGACCCAGCTGGTGAAGGTCCAAACTCTCTCTCTCGAAATAAGAAATAATTTGCAAAAATAATTAACTTACAAATCAATTAACACATTCTACAGTGATTTAGAATTCACCTTTTTCGATTTTTATTTGTCTACAATTCATACTTCGACCATATCAAATGGATTCTTTCTCAACGCAGATGATGCCAGCCATTTTTTCAGAAGGCGGTGGGAAATGTCAAGTGATTAGAGATGATTGACATACACATCATATTTTGATGTAGACTTTGTTGGTCATGTGATAAAGAACAGTTACCTCCCCTTTCATAGATATTTTAAGTAAAGATTTTTTTTTAAATTAAATATTGTAATACTGAATTAAAGTAAAATTTAATATTTAAAATTATTTTTTATTTTTAATTATTTATTCATATGATTAATATTAAAAAAATAAAATTATATATGAATATATAAAAAAAGATACAAAAGTAAAGTTTTATCTGAATATTTAAAAATATTTTTATTTTTCCCTGAAAAATTTTATATGAAAAAAAAAACAAAATAAGCAGAAAATAGCTTTCTTATCCGAACTACTTCCTGAAGTTATATTTGTTATTAAAGTAGTATTTATTCGAATTATTTTCATTTGTTTTCCATTCTGTTTGGGAAAAACTTTAATATTAATCCCTTGAAAATGATATCAGTTTGCATTTCCTTACAGATCTCATTATTTTTTCTTAACTTATCGAAAATTTATTTTAGTCTTACATATAAAACTTTCGTAAAATTTTTTACCAAATTTTTTTTTCTAATAAAAATAACATCTTTATCAAGATGTTATTTTTATTAGAAAAATAACATCTTGGTAAAGATGTTAATGTTTTATTTTTATTAGAAGTATTATTTTGTTTTTAACGTAAAACTAAAATAAAATTTCGTTAAATTAAGAAATAATAATGAGTTCTGTAAGAAAAAGCTATTTTCTGCTTATTTTTTTTTCATACAAAATTTTTCTTAAATATTCAGATAGAACTTTACTTTTAAACTGCATGCTCAGAAGTATTCTTTAATATATAATTTATTTGGGAATTAATTAGGTATACTTAAAATATATTTTTAATGACATAAATTAATGATTATGATCAAAATATTTATCCAGAATAGAAAAACGAGATGATTATAAAGAAAAATCATCATATAAAAATATATAGATGAAATACATGTTTTGGAAGATTTCTGTTGTAACGGAATTAATATAAATAAGTTATATAATAAAAACTTATATAAGAAAATATTATTATTTGATTTACATCAAAGAAAACAACAATATGCAAATATAATTAAGATAATCTGAAAATTTGTTGTTATAATTTTTATTTACACAATTTTGAAATTACGAATTTTTAATACGCGAATTTTGACATAAAATCAATATTTATAATACTTGTTTGCTACTTTTTAGAATATTTTTTATCAGAATTATATTTTGACAATTTTTCAGTCGTCATAGAAATGCGATATTTTTTCGCGGTTCTTTAACGAGAAGCAGATCGATTTTCTGTAAGAAGAAAAAAGTCAAAAATAAATGTCGCTCACTACTGTTTCACTTTTAGTTAGCAAGGTATCGTGTTGTTTTATTAGACACTCGAAAAAATTTTAGACAATATATTAATCAAAATTAATTAATAGAAAAGTATTCATAAATTAAGCATTAAATGTAGAAAATGAATTATGTTCTCTAATATTTTAAACTTTAGTTTATATGAACAATTCTGGTTTAATCAGTGACCCATTATGGAACTCCATCTATCATAAAAAATTTAGGAAACATACACCCATCCATCTAACTATCAATATATCCCCACAATCAACACAATCCTAGTTTCTTCATCTCCCTTTTTTCTCTTTTGAGTTCAAACTTCTTAGTAACTCAAACCACATCCAATTTACTTACACTTCTTCTAGAAACACTAACCTCATTCTAACATCAGCATATCTCACATCTCATGTTCCATCCTCCAAATCCTCAATTTTTCGACTGCAATTTTTAACGCAGTTATAAATCTTATTTTACGTTCAACTACCATTCCAAATATCTGTTAAATTATCCATAGGCGTGTACCAATCCTTCTTGTATAATTTTATTTTTGCTTTTTATACTGTATTTTTACATCTGTTTTATAGGAGGACTGAAGACGTGGATTGAAGAAATGCATTTCTCCTGATTGCATACGTGTTTTTTATTTGTTTAATCATTAATCTACTAGCAGTTCTTAATCTCTTCGGTTGAAGCAACGAATGTGTTTTTTTTTTTTTTTTAAAAAAACTGTTAACATATAAGATTTTTTCCTACCAATGCTTACTTTAGTTTGTTGTTTACTCTTGTACGTATATGTCTGAATACTTGAATATTTTATTAGTTCGTTCATTATTTATTAAAATTTTGTGATTTTTTTATATAACAAAAAATAATACACGTTTTGTAATATACAAAAATGAGAGGATATTCAGATAAGCATAGAATAGTATTTTTGGTTATATTTAGAGTAGGCCTACGACTAAATAATTAATGGCTATTTTTTCATAACTGCTTCAGTAATTAAAAAAAATTATTAATTAAAGTTGGTAATACGATAATGTCTACGTAACAAGCAAAAGGTTTTTTAAAAATGAAATCATATATTTACTAAAAAAAAGATTTTCACTGGGATTTAAAACGCCTACACTGAGAAATATCCACACCCACATTCTTCAATAGAGAAAACTGCCGATATTTTATTGAGTATATGTAAAAAATGCTTTATTCTCTTTATATTGGCAGATAATAAGAATTAATTTACACGCAAAAGTAAATATAAATATGCTAGATTTTTTCAGAAAACCAATTAAGAGTAGAAAATGTGGAAGCTCAGCATCTTAAAATCTTAAAGCCCATATAGCTCTGCATATTTTTATATAACTCTGAACCTAAAGCAAGAGAATACGTAAAACGAATTAAATATCACTAAATAATTCTTTAAATATAAAAATATTGAATTGAATATTATATTTCCATTCAATTTACTTTTATTCTTTTATAATTCATGTTTTGCTGATAATTTTTTGCACAATTGCTATGGACAATCGCTTGCTGAACGAAAGAAAAAAGAGGCAAGCGACGTTAGATGACGTTTTAACGAATAAATAGTGTCAAATGAGAAAGAACCTTCTTCATCAGCAACATAAATTATTTACTCGAATATTTTTGATTTTAATGAATGATTTATGAATATAAATCGATAATAACTATAAAAAATGACTATAATTAATGCAATACAATAGTAATAATACCTGTTACAAAGTAAAATAAAAAAATATACGTATTTTTTTATTCACTATTCTGTTTCACTTATCCCCATTACAAAAAAAAATGACTATAATTAATGCAATACAATAGTAATAATACCTGTTACAAAGTAAAATAAAAAAATATACGTAATTTTTATTCACTATTCTGTTTCACTTATCTCCATTATTTACGTGTTAAAATGACCTCATTTAACGCTGTTTCATTTAGCACTATAATATCTCAAAACAAACTCAGCCTATAGTGCAGTATTAATAAATAAATTTTTCTTCAGCAAATTATTATAAACAAACATTTGTTGTTATAATTAATACAGATATACTCTATTCCATTATTATTTTTATTGTAAAAAGAGCGATTTTAATTTACAGTATGACCGCGCTTAACGGTGCTCCATTTAGCGCTGTTTCGATATAATGCGGTATTTTTCGAATTCTATATTTTTTATTGATTTACTTTGGTGCAGTTTTTCAAATCCTTACAATTACATAAATCCGAAATCGCACGAATTTGTTGCTTTGATACTCCTATGCCATTTCGCAATGTATTTGATATTAGTGCAGCGCAATACCTACGAAGTCTGCTGAGAAACCCCCACGGGTTTTTCCAAACAAGTATATCCACTATTACGGAAATTATGGAAAATGATTCAAATTCTGATATTAGTTCAAAGGCAAGACAAAGTGAGTAGTAAGTGTACATTTTAGAGGGATAAATATAGAGGTGGAAGTGACGTCACAAGGTTTAGCAGGGAAGTATACCCGCAGGGGCTGACGTCACGGGGCTGGATAACAGTGGAAGTGACGTCACGGTGGGGTTAAGACAATTGGAAATTCTGAAAGTGTTTTAACCTAAGCATGTGTTTTTGATATTGTGATAAATTTTTCAAGTTTATCGAAATTGTAAAAAATACTTATATATTAAACCGCAAATGTTTTTTATTTTATTGAAATTTTATTTATTTTTTATGTTGTTATTTATTGAATTAATGAGATTCTGATTAGAATAAAATTATAATTTAATAAATATTTTATTGTATTGTAGTTATTTATTGTGATGTAAATACTTTTTTAATCTTTACTATTAAAATTTTTTTAAACTGAATATAAGCCAAAACTAATTTGATACTAATATAATTATTATTATTCTATGCTATTATTGACGTTATAATTTTACATTATACTGAAACTAGGGTTATATTAATTTTTTTGTTGTAATAACCTATATGAAAACAGAATTATAGTTCAAGAACTAATACATTGGTAAAGATAATTTTACAATTCTTGTTTATTGGAACAATTTTTATATTTGAATTTTAAAATGGCCTATAACAGTTTTAAATAACTATATATAGGATTGCTAGAATCTCTCTCAAAGAGAGCATATTCCTTTTTTTCTCAAATTATTTTTATTTTTTTTGTATCATATCATATCCTTTTTTTCAGATATTTATGAAATGTAACATTTGAAACTTAGTCAACATGCTAGCAAATTCACAAAGAAAAACCTGTATAATAGAAACTGAATATGTTAACTATTATGCTTGAATAATACATTGAGAAGTCTTTTCTACCAGTAAGTTACCAGTATTGTACAAACTGTACCAAAAGATTGTTGCAAATTCCAAGCTTGTAATTTTAAAGATAATGCTATTTGTTCTTATAAAGAATTATTATATTACATTTAGTGTCAATTTCATGGAAAATCTGTTGAATAGATGTTACAAATATACCCAAGCAACAAGTTATAAATGCAATAATGGATGTTAATTCAAAAACAATTATATTGATATGAAATGTTTTTCTCAAAACTATATTTTCAATAAACATTAAATTCACCATTATCAATGTCACGAAATCTGAAATGATATATATTTTGAACAGTCAAATAATTCAGTATTTTGTTAATTGAGAATATATCAGCATTATCTATATTACTTACAAACACACACACATCTGTATTTTATATGTATGTAACTTTTATTCAAAATGTATAAAAGATATTTAGGAATATGATATAGAATTTTGTTCAGTATCAGTATGGCATTGGCGGATTAAGACCAGTTGAGGCCCCGGGCGCAGAAGAAAATATTGGCCCCTTAGAGGGAATAAAAATACATAGTGACCATATTTTTAAATAAAACATGTACTATTTATATTTTATTCCAACAAAACTTAAATATAATAAATATGTATAGAATTTTACTTGAAATCAAAAGATGAAAATATTTAAAGTTTTTTCTAGCTTTTAGTTTTTCAAACTTGCCAATTAGCTCTTCACAATCAATACTTTGAAGTAAATCGCTCTCTGTACATAAAATAACCATGTTATTTAATCTTTCCTCTGACAATGAATTTCTAAGACAGTAACTGGGGATATGGCTTTTTTATTTTTTACTAGTAGACTATCACTATACCTAACCGAAAAACTTCACTACCCAAAAGAAAATGATACAAATATTGAATAAAATAGTATTTTCTTCCAAAAGAGAGTTGGAAGAAAATACTGTTTTTCTAATTATTTGTAAAATAGATTACTATTCCATTTAACCCAAATAGCATGTAATTTGAAAAATTACATGCTAGATATATAAACAATGGCAACCATATTTAAATGTGTTATATGAGAATATCCATAGAAGGTAATTAGCACACGAGAAATTATATAAGCTTTTTTAGAATATTTTATAAATTATAAAAACAAAATGATATTCCATAATACCCCTAGTTACTCTAACTTTTTACTCCTTTTATACAGAAAATGAGCGTTCCTCGATGAGTTTGAAATTGGCACGGTTAATAAAATTTTCATACGTTAATTGTATGAAAATAAGCGAATATAACCATACTATCAGGTTTTACTATTGATTGAAAACTTGTATGTAATTATCACTGCATTAGTAAATTGTGTAAAATTGGGGTTTTCTGGACCCTCAGAAGTCGGGACGCCGGGCGCGCGCCCGCCGTTAAATACGCCACTGTATGCCATCCAGGGTGAATTGTGGAAAAAAAAATATTACATTTTTTTAGCATAAATACATATAATAAAGTTACGAGAAAATAACAGTGAATAAAATTTTATTTTATTGACAGATTATAATCAAATAATAAACAAGAACATAATAGCGCTATTTTTTGCTATTAATAGTGTAATTAATATCAAATAATAGCACTATTAATACAAAATAATGTAAGGCAACCTTTTAGTTTATCTGCCACAATGCGATAAAATAGATGGATATATGAATGCTTATTGAATATTTCTAATGTTTAAGCTTAGAATTTGTTTTCAATCTCAATTATCACATGTTTAATTATCTATTAAATCGAATACAGTTGTTATAAATACATATCATCAACTTCTTATTTTAAGCAGTGATAGTAGAATCTTCCCAAATGAAAAGCATTTCCTACCTATCACCTCGTATTTGCTCATTCTTATATCAATATGCTAAACAATATACCGTATATCAGTAACGCAAAAAAAAGCAATCACAAATAGCAACAAATGTATTTAGCTAACGACTCAGCGAACGTAGACTCCGGCTTTGTTCCCAGCGGTTTCCTTTGTTCAACGGCGTCCGGTCAGCTCAAGGTCAGCCTCAGAAAGGTAAGGGGAGAACAATAGAAATCAGGCTATCCATGGTATAGAAATCTGTGTTCAACATGGATAGCGAAACTCTCTCTTCACAATCTGTCTTCTGATTGGACGAATGACCAACGCACTCTTGGCGCAGCGCATAAAGTTGAAGAAAAGTCATCTACGGCGTAACGACGCAGCGTCTAGCAATTTACGGGAAGTGATACCAGCGTCGATACGCGACGTACGTCGCGTTTTACGCATGAGAGACCCAGTCTTTACTGTATCATGAAATTATTATTCCATCATCATATAATGGATACGCTGATTTACAAAAATTAAAATTAAATACAAAATTAATTTAATTCAATGGAATGCCTTCATTTTATATAAATTTATTATTATTTAAACAAACAGAATTGAATATAGGATATTTATAGTTAGAAGTATTTAAATACTGTACTAAAATTATGATGTTCAAATAGTTTTATTTACTGAATAAGTTTAGCTAAATGTTCATATAAAAGATAAAAATTCATGACTTGATTATATTTCAAATTTATTATTTTCCAAATTTTAACAGTCAAATCTCGTTATTCGTGGATTCCGTATTCGCGAAAATTTATTTGTAACCACAAAATCGATTTTCGCGATTATTCGCGGACTCCCGCTGACCAGTGAGCGGAGAAAATACTGTTATTATCTGTCCACGAAAGCCGCGCCTAGCTAAGGTGGATGAGTCCAAACGCGAAAAAAAAGTTGCAGTCGGTATAATGACGGGTGGGAATTATTATATTAAGTTCTGTTCAATATACTATATTTAAAGTCGAAACTAATCATTTAGCATTCGACATTACAATAAACTTCCATTCTACTTCAGTTATCTTGTGTTTGAAAACATCTATGTGCAAAGCTGTCATCCCTATTTTGTCACTGGTCTCGTTCAGTTAGCGCACGCGTACTTGCGTCGATTGTCGCGGCTAAGCTGGACGGACAGTAGTGTTGTTGAAAAATGTTGGCAGAGCGACAAAGAAAATGGGATTTTAGAAAGGAGCTAGATCAGTGGTTCCCAATCCTTTTTTGGCCATGCCCTACTTAAGCATCTCTAAAATCCCGATGCCCCTTTGAGACATATAATTTTTATTATTCAAAAAGTGAACTCCTATTCACGTGGAGAAAGCCTAAAAGACTATTTTTTTTTGTTAACAGATGACGTCACTTTCCATTCAGGGAGAATACTAAGTGGCCGGGCGAAACAAGCCCTTCCACAGGCTGCCCACCCCTGTGGAGGGGTCAGCCGGATTGTGGAGGACGGGGATCGACGGGCCGGGCCCGGACCCCATGATAAATATTTTCAAGGGGTGGGACCAGAGACTTGAACCCGGGTCCTCCAGAGTGGAAAGCCGAAGCGTTTCCACGCGGCCAATCCGGCCGACCCTAAAAGACTATTAACTTGGTCTAAACAGGCTTCCAAAAACATGGTATCTATGAAACAGAAAAATAAAAGAACAGTTGAAGTACTGAGAAAGAAATCACAAAAAATTGTTTAAAAAATAATAATAATATGAATTAATATGAAAAAACAGCAAATAAAGTTTCATAACTGCCGTGTACATTCTGATTTTAATTTTAAAAATGTATGTCACAATATATATATTGTCCCTAAAATCAAAAGAAATGAAAAAAATTCATTGTTAATAACTCGTCTAATTGCCCCCTGAAAAATCAAATTGCCCCTTATGGGGCGTGCGCCCCACGTCGGGAAACACTGAGTTAGATTTATTATAGTTCAGTTCACGCGGGAGGAGAAAACGGATTCGTTAAAAATGTTGGTCTTTTATTCAAGGCTGGAACTGGCATAGATGATTATCGTGGAAATGTGAATTCTGAGAACTTTCAAAAATAGTTAAACAATTTACAGGAACAGTTTTGTCTCAGATTAGTTTCAAAAATTTTGTTCCATTATTTAGGAACATTTTATTTATAGGATGTCGATTATATTCAGTGTCTTTCAGAGAAAATGCGACGCTCGGGACAAGTAATATTTTTAAATTCCTTCAAAATTTAAAATTAAACTGTGGACAAGAAAATAAAAACAAAGGTATTTAATATTATTTAATTATAGCATTTATGTATTTCCAGGGCCGTGCGGTAGATTTTCTCAATATGAAAATTTTTATAATATTAATTTTTTATTATAAAATATTAATTTTTTTTTTTTTTTTGTTAACAGATGACGCCACTTTCCATTCAGGGAGAATACTAAGTGGCGGGGCGAAACAAACCCTTCCACAGGCTGCCCACCCCTGCGGAGGGGTCAGCCGATTGTGGAGACGGGGACCAAGGGGCGGCATTTCGAAGATTTGCTTCATATTGAGAAAATCTACCGCACGGCCCTGGAAATACATTAAAAAAATTACATAATTTTTTTATAAATTTTTTGCAATACTCCTGTTTTTATTTTATTTTTATATCTTAACGTCCTTTCGACGATATATCTGTAATATATATTAAGTAAATTAAATAGTGGGTGATCGGGTAACGAACACTTTTTCGAAAGATTTTTATGTTCGGTTAACGAACACCTCACAGAACAAACTGTGTGTTTGCTTCCTAAAACTTTTATTTTAGAATACACTACTCAAGAACACGAGGAGCTTTGGATTTCACGTCTTTATTCAACAAACTCCATTACAACAACTCTGGTGTTGTCAGTTCTCCCAAACAACTGGTGTTACCAGATTGGGACCAATAACTACAATAAATTATTATTTTTTGTTTTACATAGTACTAAACACTGTGTGATCCGCGGACGACGGAATGACAGGTCAGCCGGATGGCTACGTGGTAAACCTGTGGTTTACCATCATGGATGATCTGGGGTCCCATTCCTCCAATTTTTCGGGAAGGATCTGGGCCCGACCCGTTGAAACCCATCCTTCAATCTTCCGGTTCATCCATCATGAGTATTGATCAGCATGTGATGATGGCGGATCTCTATAAGTGGCCGCTGCCAGATAAAAATATTCCATGAGGATATTTCGGCTTAACTAACCTAACGGAATGACAGGCTTAGGCCTTGCATGTTCGTGGACTTATGGGTAAGAATAAAAGAACAGTAGTTTTTCCCGAATTAAAACGAACTCGGAGACAACGTAAAACAAATCAAAGATTTATTAAAGAAGGTAAGAAAGAGATTTTTACAATCTTTTTGTCTTAGAATGGCAACCATACCTGGTTGAGGTCAATAGGCTTGGAGATCTCTATACCACGACAATGCTATTAATCACTTCCGAAAAATCCTGAAGGAGAGAGAAAAGCAATCTAAATTGGAAAGATTCTTTAACGGAAAATAAACATAATAGGTATAAATGCAAGACTATATATGTATATATTATTGTTACTACATATAAATAAACGTAATAAATAAAAAATTATATAATTTCTTATGTTTTTTTTTTTTTTCTCTCTCTGGAACGAATTAATCAAATTCCCCAAAAAACCTATGGTAAATCGATGATCGGTTAACAAACAATTCGTATAACGAACATTGTCTTGGAACGGATTATGTTCGTTAACCGATCACCTACTGATACATAGTATTTTTTACAAAACAAATTTTTAAGACAAAAATAATTACCTAATTACCTAAAATACAAGTTTTTGTGTGCAAATATTAAAAAATTTGAATAAAACTGAATGAAGAAGAATCTGAAGCAAATATAGATTACATTGAAAGTACGGGGTCGGCTGCCGACCTATATTGTTACGATAGTACCGGACATTCTGACATTTGTCAGAACGCTCTTACGGCCAGTCCGCCCCTCTTGTAG
>AYEL01090632.1:0-34467 GCA_000484575.1 Olivierus martensii
TCGTAAGACCATGAAGGAATCAAGACAGCACTATATGTGGGCTTACGGTAAATATTCGTTATATACTCGCCTCTGTCAGTATAAATCGACAGGTCCAAAAAATGGAATTCAACATCAGAGCTCTGCTCAATTTTTATCCTAAGTCCTAGTGTATCATCCTGGAGCACACTAGCTATTTCTTGTTCTTTGACATATCTTGTTTTTGGACCTGTCGATTTGGTACAGATGTGATTAGAGGTAATACCATTGGTACAGATGTGATTAGAGGCTGTGAAATACTAATATTTGTATATTCATCTGTTGCACATATATTTTCTTTCTGACTTTCAATTATTAAATTACTGTAGGTTCTACATTGAAAAATAAATACATAGATTAGTTAATCTTATTTTTGTATTTATAAAATTTCATATGAATTAAAGGTCTTCATAGGCAAATTGGAAGATAAATCTTACTGTAAAAAATGATATGAAGAAAAAAAATCTTTACATAAAAAATATTCCCTTTAGTTGGCTAAATTTAATTTCTTTTCCCAGAAAACAGGAAATGAAAAAATGATTTGTGAACAAAAGTATAAGTGAAACTTCTATACATTGAGAAAATATAGGATTTGTAAGCATTTTCCTAAAACTTTGTCTTCAATTACAAATTGATAAACTTCACAGTTCTATAAATTTACTGTATAACAGGAATCTGCAACATTGAAATACTTAATTGTTCTCTGTTAATAGTTTACAGTTTAAGACTAAAGTTTGAAAAATATTCATATATCCTTATATTCTCTCTCAATGTAGTCAAATTTTCAACTTGTCATAATCATTAAATTATTACAGAATGCTTTTATAATTACAGAAAACATTTTTGTAAAACAAAAATATTATTTAAATATAATAACTTTTTTGATGAAGATTTATTTCCAAATTATGAAAATTTCAAGTTCTTAGTATGCATAAATAAAAGATCTTCTTGGCTTACCACACTCCTTATAAAATTCCATCATTGTAAAAAATGGCCACTTTGAAATAAAAGTAGCAGCAGATACACTTCTACTAGCTTGTACTTCCATCTTTATTTCTTTATTAATTTGTCCCTTAAGGACTTCTATAATTTTTGACACTTCCACTATCAAAAATATTACTTTATATTATTTAGCTATCGACTCACCTTGAATTAAGTATCTTACAGCTTATAGTTTATAATGTATAAAAACAAATTGATAAACTTGCCATTATTAAATCCCATTTCATTGTGTATTATTGCCCAACTATTCTCTTTTTTTTACTGAATCTTTATAATTGTATCTTTTGAGGTCGAAAATGTTTGGATGGGTTTTAATGGCCTCGAGAAATTTCTCCACGTCGCACTCGACTAAATGATTTGACACCATGTTTGTTCTTCTCAAAGGATTGTGGTATATGCTACTCAACTCCCAACTCCAAAGCAGAAAAACTTTCAACTCTCAACAGAGGCCAGCGTTGATGCTAGCGCTGGGGTTGGTGCCGACTGGAGTTTGACTTTAAACCATGACGCTAGCTTGAAACTCCAATGCCAGCTAGCAACCTTGTAACTCCACGCTGGAGTCAGAGTATAAATCAGCTTTTAAAGTCGAACTTATTACATAAATGAAGATGAAGGCAGCCAACTACTTCATTATTCAATGAGAGTGCATTATTTATCAAATTTATGACTGGCGATTATGCATAATGTCTAGTTAATTTGATTAATTTAGTACGATTTATCATATTTACCATTACGAACTGGCAAGTATGCATAATCACCATTAAATGTGTTTAATTTGCAATATATGAAATAAATTTATCACTTATACCGAATTCATTAGTGATTATGGTTAATAACTGGTGATTATGTATAATCACCGGATTAATCACGTTTACCGTAACATATATACTACAGTAGGAAACACTGTTGATAAAGCAATGGAGTTTTATTTTTTTCTTTTGGGTGCAGTATCAAGGGTGGTTTGATCTGGTATACGGATGGTTCTAAAACCACTATTGGGGTTGGGGCGGGGGTTTCCTGCGAGGGGACGTGGATGTTTATTCTTATTTCCTTGGGTGGTTTGTGACTGTCTTTCAGGCAGAAATTTTTGCTATTTCTGCATGTGTTAGAATTACTCTTGATAGGGGTTATGTTTGTAAACATATCTACATCTTATCTGATAGTCAGGCTGCTCTTAAAGCACTTGATAGTTCCTGCTTTTTTTCTAAGCTTGTTTGGGAATTTTGTCTTCTCATTGAAGAACTGGCTACCAAGAACAGGGTGCAGCTTGTATGGGTGCCAGGCCATAAGGGGATTGAGGGCAATGAGGTTACTGATGGGCTTGCCAAGGAAGGAGCTTCTCGCCCCTTTTTTGGATCTGAACCTGCCCTGGGCATTGAACTTGATGCTTTTGGGCAGGTCTTCAAGGACTGGTTGGTGTAGTATCTGTGATAATCATTCACTACATAACCTTCGTTACAAGTCAACTTTATTTGTCCCACTCGACTACAGTCTTTACACTTCTGGTTGACCACCCGCATTGACTGCTGCTCGTTCACTCCTCTCACCACATCAGCAATCTCCCCGAATTCCCCGCACTTGCACCTGCGTCTGTTTTCCTACTTTCCCCATCATGTCATTTGTCACTAGTTGACAGTCCATGTTAGTTCTGATCATCTTACAGTTGGCAGCCCAGCATCTCATTTCCTGGAGGTCTATTTCTGGTCTTAGGCATGCAAAGGCTCTCATTTTGGGTTGCTCTGCTTAGGAAACTAAAGAGTTGCTTTCACTGAATAAATATGAAGTTAGGATTGTTACAGGGTTTCTTACAGGGCACTGTCATGAAGACATCTTCATTTGATTGGACCCTATTTGTAGAAGATGTCAGGACGAGGAGGAAACTTCTCTTCACATCTTGTGTGAATGTGTGGTCCTTTCTTGGCTTAGGCGTGATCTTTTAGGGATGCATTGTCTTGTTCTGGAGGACCTTGCTATTATCCCATTGAGGAAAATACTGTGATTTGTTTTAAAGATTGGACTCCTTCTGCAATGATCTGATTGGAGGTGCACAATAGACCATTGCTGGTCTTGGTGCTTGGGCTTTGTAGGCTCCTTCCTTTTATCTACTACTACTACTACTACTTCATTTTTCTCTTATGATTATTTATTTGGAAAAATTTTTAAACACACTGGATGCTCAAAGTGTATGACAGAGTCGGGATATAAAGGGGTGTTGCTTCATATGTCACAGTTATAACCAACTCTAATTCATTTATTTTTTCTTATGTTATACAAGATTGTTATGCCATTGTTCTACATTTAATAGAAGGGTTAGAGAACATTAATAATTAGTATAAATGAGCCAAACTTCTATTTTACATTATTGATAAAGCACATTAAATAAAAAAACTGATAAATTTGTTATTATAATATATAATATATACAAGAATATGAATCAGGATGATTCATATCTGTGATAAAGTATAAAAAAATAAATACAAGTCGAAAAATAATGTAATTATATCATTATTTTAATTATTATTTATTTTAATAAGAAATATTAAAATGGATAGTGGTATTTTTGATATTTATTAGAATATTTTTTGTGAGAGTACCAGCATTTAAAAATGATATGGGCTTAATAAAGGGTTAACCACAAGCACTAATAAGCAGTCCAAAGTTATTTTTCAGTAAAACTTTTTATTTATTGAGGAACGATTTCAGCATAAAACAGCCCTCTTCAACTCTTACAACTAAATACAGTGTGAAGCCCGGACCAAGTATATATATTTTTTCTACAGTTCCATTTATTTTTACAAATTTAAGACATCAATCGTGGATGGCTGTTTAACAGATTGATGTCTTAAATTTGTAAAAATAAATTGAACTGTAGAAAAATTTACTTGTTCCAGGCATCACACTATATTTAGTTGTAAGAGTTGAGGAGGGATGTTTTATGCTGAAAACATTCCTCAATAAATTAAAAATTTTACTGAAAAATAACTTTGAACTACTTATTAGTGCTTATGGTTAAACCTTTACTAAGTTAGATGCCTATAAGAACAGTTTTTTTGTTGAGTTTGTTAATGACATGGGCACTCAATATTGTAATTATGCTATTCTTGGTATTGAATGAGAATCTGCCAAAGAATATTAAGATGATTAAGTATCAGGAAATGCTGTTACTGTTATATTGAAGTGAGACATTATATTATGCTAGAAAGCCATAAAAAGCATTTCAATAAACTGGAAATGAGATGCTTGAAAATTATTACTAGAATGACAAGGCACAATTGTGTTTTAAATTATAAAGAAAAAAACATGTAGAATAAAAAGGAATATGATGTAATATATGTCAACTTTGAAGTAGTTTGGCTATGTGAACAAATGAATGAAGAGAATTAAAAAAATGAGCATATGCTAGGCATGTGAATATAAAATATGGAAGAAGGAGACTAAGAAAAAAATGGATAGAACAAGTGAATGAGAATATTTGAGTTTGAAAATATAAATAAGAGACCTGTATGTATAAAAAAAGAATGACTATAGAAGAAAATAGTATAAAAGATAGACTAGAGATGTATGATGCAATCTAATCAGTGCTTTTGTAACTGAATTTTGTGCTTTTATCTTTTAATACTGTTCATTCTCCCAGGAGAATATCGGGATGATGGTGGTGGTGGTAGACAGTGGTGTCGAGTGAAATCCTGTGCCCCAGTACGAACCAGGTTTCGGGCCCATGTATATAATAAATTCTTATTGTTAGAAAGCAGCCTGGGCCCTTCAATCTTCTACGGGCCCGGGAAATTTGTCCCCTCTTCCCCAGCCTCTTGGCACCCCTGGTGGTAGATATAAAGATTTGTACAAAATATATCCATCTGGCGTTATTATAGTGACTAGAGAGTACATAGAACAGAAGAATCCCAAATTTATGAATAATAATACATATCTATATATTTTTAAAATAGAATTACTAAAATAATGATCTTGTTAGGAATAAATATGGAAGATCACATCCATCCAAGGTATGATAAGCATTGGCCATGACTGAGCTCATGATCTTATGAACAATTAAATATAATTTTATGAAAATATCTAATTCTCTCATGTATAAGCCTTTAAACTTTTTCTTTTCAAAATTTTTGGGCAGATGCAAAAAATATTGTGAAGAGGTTAACTCTGACCTATTCTGTTATTATTTTGTTATACTCTTTTATTATTTATCATTATTTTCAATATTATCTAATATATATTTTAGTTTAAGAGTTGACTTACTTCCACATTCTCCATCTCAGTATTTCGCAATCACGTGTTAGGGATGGAAATCCGTCTTCTAGACGAATTTTCTCGGTAATGACATCATCATCTAATCTAAAGTTTTATCACTGATCCGATATGAGAAAATAAGAATGATCCTGTATTGATGTTTTGTTTGATATATAAATGAATTGTAAAGAGGATGACATGAATGAATAACTCTGTAAACTAATAATTTTAACTTTGTTACATGTATTTATGTAAATGAAGCAACAAGGGACTGTATGTCACTTGATATAAAAGCCGACATAACCAACGACTCAAAGAGGTGTTGTATCGACGTAAGGTTGGTTAAGTGACATTGGAATTCTTGTAGATGTCTACAATTTGCTTGAAGTTTGTATCGGTGAAGGAAGTAGTAGAATTAAGTAGTATTTAAGGTTTCTTTCTTGTGAATAGTTGATTCTGATATTTGAGTTGGATTAAACAAGTTTTGTTGATTAATTGATTGTTGGTTGATATTTGAATTGAATTAAACAAGTTTTGTTGTTTAATTTACTGTTGCTTTATTAAAGTTTCAATAAAGCATTTATTAACACTTTGTAAGGTTGATATTTGATTTGGATTAAACAAGTTTTGTTGATTAATTGATTGTTTGCTTTATTATAGTTAATAAAGCATTTAAAACACTTTTTTTGAAAGTGTTTTTGAGTCTAATATATTTATATTTTCTTATTATCTAACTTTGTGTTTTTTGAGTCTAATAAATTTTATATTTTTTATTATTTATCTTGTTTTGAGAATTTCTTCAATCTATTAGCATAAGTTTCTAACATCGTTTTTGTCGTTTAGATCTAACACTTGTTTGTTACTTATAGTTGTAAGTTTCCAGTTTTGTTTGCCGGTTAAACATTAGTTGTTGTTGTTAGATTGTTTTGATTTAATTATATTTAGTTTAGAACATAGTGAAAGACCTAAGCTCAGGCCAAACTCTGGATTGCAGAGTTGTTAGAACTGTTAGATTTAGTTTATAATAATTATTATTGATATTCGTTAAAATTTGCGACTTTACAATATATACAATACTATACTATTTGGAGGTAATCAAAGTTATATAAAATTTGTTGTTAGTGAATAAGCATTAATAAACTTTCAAGATATAAGTACATAGATATAAAGCATTGTCATCTAAGACACTGTTTCCCAAAGTATGATATATGTATCTCTACAGATACACAGAAGGATTACAAATGATATTTGGCAAAAAAAGCAGAACTGTACCACTAAGTATGATTTGCTATGAGGCATTCACAAATGAAAGTATGAAATCAGCCAACCTCAGATGCTGTTTTTTTTACAAAGCATTAAAAATACCAGGGAAAGTCTATAGAAATTTTTAAAAATAGGCATAAAGATCTGAAACATTTCCATAAAAATGCATACTGTAACAGACAATGAAAATATGAAAGTTTTTGAAGCTTCATATAGTATACAATGATGTTTTAATGCATGGGTGAACCCAGCAACTGCTGGGGCCTCAGGTTTTAAGCAGACTCATATATAGCATTGTTGTTATTATTATGGTACAATATTATTCCAGGCTTTCCTATTTTTTATTTAGGGTGCCCAGTTATTACTTTCACTGAGGGCCTATAGCATTCTTGATTCATCACTGATAGTACATCATACTTAATAGCAAAATCTGAACCTGCTGAAGTGATTAATGCAATATTAATAATACCTGCAGTCAAAATAATAATGCAAATGATGATTGGAACCAAGTAAGCAAAGCTATATAGATCATATTCTCCTCTTAAATGATATTATTCATCATAGGATTATAGGTAAAGATGAAAATGTAAACAGATAATATTGTCTTGAGTTTGGCAGAGTCATTACTATGCATTGCAAATTGATGAATCCACTAATAATGTAAATTTTGCTAATCTTTATTTTTTGTCAAAAATAAATTAAATAAAGAAGTTTGTAATAATATTCTATTCTACTAATCTCTACCAATGTATTCTATTACACATTGAAGTGTAATAGTGTAATAGAAAAATCTTCGATCATCTGTTTGATATTCTGTTTGACCTATGAAAAGATTTTCATATTTCTTCTTTCGTGATTCCTATAAATTAGTATATATCTCATATAGTATATATAGCTGGGTTATTTATATTGGCAGAGATTATTTTAAAATTATTGGTGACTTTATCAAAGACACTGATATGGATTGGAATAGATGTATTAAAATAAGCATGGATGATAAGATCTGTGATTGATTTTAAGAAAAGACTTATTATATATATTCAAGGTATTGTACCAAAAGCAAAAATATCACATTTATGGATCTGCCAGGATGAAATGTACAGGCGTTTAGGCCTAATGCAGTCTTATGTGGCGATTGCGCATTGGTTCAAATGAGTGAACGAAATCCTCTGATACAGTGATGACAACTACATGGTTTAATCAACACAATTGAGAGAGAGATGTGTAGTACAAGTCATTATGGAGGATAAATATCTTTTCCTTATATACCATATATACTCGAATATAAGCCGATCCGTGTATAAGCCGACCCCCCCACTGTGTTTATTCGCGGATTATTGCTGAGTGGCAAACTAACTCTATATTTCCCATAGGTATAATGGTTCAGTATTCGTGAAAAATTTACAGAACGTAACTACCACGAATAACGAGAATCGACTGTAGTGAAAAGTAAATGTTTGAACTTCCCCATAAGTACAATGCACTCATGGGGAAGTTCAAACATTACTTTAATTACTTCATGGGAAAGTTCTGTGACCTTCCCCATGAATACATTATACTCATAGGAGAGTCCCCAAAATATGTATTAAATGTAATGTTTTGTGTAATTTAATCATTCCAAATTAGGAACTACTAAAATTCAGAAAAATAACTTTCCTTTTAACATTAATAGTTTAAGTCCCCAGAAAGTTAAACTTTTACGATGTTATGATTTCATTTCAAGTGCTTTTAACATGAAAATTAATAACCAATATAACAATTTTTCCCTTTAATAACGTGACGAAATATTCCCTCAATAAATTTATTGCCAACAGTGATAGCAGTTTTTTTTTACCGCTCTGCTCATGCACAAAGGACTGAGCAAGTTTTCAGAAGCAAAGCAAGATTCAAGTGTCCCGTACACATCGATTGGCATGGTTTTGGGAACAGACCGGCCTTTAATAAGATAGATGACTTCAATAGGAGCATATATTTGCATCAAATAAAAAAATGACCAAAATGGACTGAATGTGTTTTGGGATCACTTTCTCCAATTTCTCTATAGAATAAATTTAAATTATTTAAATCTGAATATTATAAATGTTTTATGTAAAAATTTTTAAATATTTAGAACATTGGACTTCTTTTTTCCTTCAATTTTAAAATGTTATATGTTATTGCTGAAGAGGGCAGGAGATGGTTAGATTTCAATATATTATTAATCAGATTGCTGCATGAAAGATTGTTAGACTTCCTTAGTAAATATTGGCTGATAATTCATGTTTTCAATATACATAAATCAAGATTCTAATGAAGCCTATCTTCCCCCATAGTTAATCTACAAATTATCCAGAGTTGAATTAATTCAACTCTAGATAATTTGGAGATTACTATAATATATTATAAATTTACTATTTTACAGCACTAATAAGCAGACCAATATGATTCTATAACTTTTTATTATGAGAAACGTTTTTAGTTTTCTTAAGCCATCTTCAGCTCTTACAAAAGTGTTTGAGTTGCTTATTAGTGTTGTAAAATAGTAAATTTATCAGTGAGATACTGACTAAAACAGTAAATTTGGGAACTTTAGTAATATATTATAACATAATTTAGATAAATATGGATATAAATTTATAATTCTTCAAAATTTGGGAATAATGATGATGTATAAAGAAGCTATGAAACAACAAAACAAGTTTTTTTTTAAATATTTATGATCAAATATGCAACAAATGAAATTTAATAATTTATTGTTTTTATTTACTAGGATCATATGTTTAATTCCAAGATTGATGCTACTGTATGGTTGACACGAGTTGGAACTGTAATTTTCTTTATATTTTGTCCATTTGCAATGATTATGTAAGTATTGTATATGATTTATATTTTAGTTTTGTAAATTGTATTTTAATTTAACACAAAAAAAATCTAGAATTTAATTTAATTTTAATTAATAGGTTATTAACACATTGGTCCACCATTCAGGTAGAAGCAGGGTGAAATTTAGGTCATTGCAGTGGACTGACATTTTATAATGTTTTTTGATCTGTTTATTATTATACATAAACTAGTCTGGCTATTTTTGGTTAAGGGAAAAGTTTTTGGTTTTCTTAAAAATCAAGAGGATTTATTTCATTTTATGAAACAGAAATGAATCTTGTACTATATTTAATCAATTTGTAATTGTCAAAAAAGCAAATATCAGCACTTACTCTATACTATAATGGCAAAAAGTAAAGAATTCCGTAATATTTAAAAACTATTAAATATTTTATTATAACTGCAAGTAATCATATTTTTTAGGAATGTAATAAATCCTTTATAATGAATATTAATTTTAATGTTATAAATTTTTAAATTTATAAATATTCCATGCATTTTAAAATATTACATTGTTTATTATTGTTTAGAAAAAATATATACTGTATATAAAAAGTTGAATTTTTGATATTAAAGGGCAAAACTTGCATTAAACTATAATAAACAGTGACAGCACCATACATAAAGATAGATTAATCTGAAAATTGCATGGGAAACTTGATCAATGCAGTTTTAATCAGTGTCATATGATATACTACACTGGACAGTGAATGTAATTTTGAATAACTAGTATTCCATATGGTACTGGGCACCAATATGTTAATTCATCGTATTGTGGATTACTATTAATAGAATGCAGCATTCATTAAACTTACAAGGGGAGGACACAGCTGACCCCCCACCGATTTTGATCCGCTTGCATATGTTGAACAGGAGAAAGAACTGTTTGATTCTGGGTTGTGTGGACATACCTGAAAGAGAAAGGTATTATTTTCCTATTTTCTTTCTTTCCTCCATATTTTGATGAATGCCATCTTCGCTCCTTCGTCGGATGTCACAGACAAAAAGGAACATAGTTTCCCTTTTTCTCCTACATTTTCTAAAAGACCAACTATCTCTCTCTCACTAAACACCGTAGTTTTCCCATTACCTTATTTTTTGTATTTCAATTTTATTACCTAAAGTTTAATTATATATAACTATTTTTTTTTGGTAAAAATTCGAAAACCGGTTTTTTCAAAAGACGGGTTTTGTATAAACCCTAATAGAAAGATATATTAATTATACTGTCAGTATATTTGTTTTTCTGATGACAGTATTTCTGAAAAATTGTAGTAGTATTTTTTCCAATCTCTAGCCCCTAACTTTTACATCTTTAGATACTTTTTCCATGAAAATATTCTCTATTTTTACTTGATAGCATGTTTTAATAACTTAAGTCTTACTCCTTTTTTGATCTGCATGAAGCCCAAATTCAAAACTGTCCTGTATGTAAACTTGTTTGATCAAGGTTTTGCTTTAATTGTATGCAAAATATTAGTTTCCTGAAGAAAAATGCTTATAAAGCAAATCATTTACACAACTTTTATTGAATAATCATCAAATAATAAAAATTGGTTAATTACAACAAATGTAAATCAAAAGTTATTTAAGGTACACGTATGAAAAATTGCCAGCTTACACAACTTTTGATTCTAAATCATATGAAAAATCTGAACTGAATCAGATCATTAGTTTTATTTCTACAGGAGTCACGTGACTTATCAAAAACAACTTTTATTTAAATATATCCAGAGCTTTTGATCTTGAATCTCATAGTGTAAGTGAAATTTTTCATTCATGACAAAAGTTTTTTCTCATGGTCACAAAAATTTGCATATTTTATTAACAAAAATGGATATCATAATAAAAATTCTAATTCTGAAAATATTCATGAGAAAATTCAAAGTTTCATCTTCACCAGTGCAATACTCATTAAGTAAAGTTTGGCTGCAACATACATTGAAACTTTTTCATTTTTTTATGACCAAATAAATGCATTATCCCAGCATCCACTCACAAGGGGAGGACACAGCTGACCCCCCACCGATTTTGATCCGCTTAAGTATGGTGACTGTTATTTTCAACTGTTTACCGTCTAATAAACTTATCATAGCTTACGAAAATGCCTAAGGATGGAAAGAGAAAGTGTCACTTTTCGGATGATTACACAAAAGAGTGGTCTTTTGTCAAGAAAGGACATACGGATCAGGAAGCGTTGTGTGAGATTTGTAGCTGTTTCATCTCAGTAACTCACGGAGGTAAAGCAGATGTGAGGCATCACATTTCTACGAAGAATCATACAAATAGATTTGCAGTAGCATCGACATCAAAGCCTATTTCTACATTCATGATTAAAGAAGATACCCAGGAAGAATTGCTCGTTGCTGCTGCAGAACTAACAACAGCTTATAAAGTTGTCAAGTATCATCAATCCTTCAGTTCTCTTGACTGTACCGTAAAACTGAATGCCGTAATGTATCCTGACTCCAAAGTCGCCGCAAAGCAGTCTACAGCCAGGACCAAAGCTACAGCAATTGTTAAAAATATGAAAAAATCGACTGCTGCCAGAGACTGTGGAATCAATCTTACAGTGCCAGTTTAATTACAAGCTGACTTGCATGGAATTTTATAAATACGTAAAAGGGAAAAAAGACTTGCTGAAAATGGTGAAATCTTCTGAAAAATATGATGTACCAACTACTTCTGCCACAACAAGTTCCATGTAATTGTGTTCTAAATAAAAAGTAATTATATTAAATAAATTTTTTACTTCATTTCTACACCCCCATCTCAGAGTGTCCCGATGAGGTCCCAGCTAGATATGGCAACCCTATTTTGGTAGGAAAGTAATATCAATGTTTGGTAGTACAGTGCTTCCCTGGATATAATGCTAATGTTTATACTGTGGGTGTTTCCTGTTCCCCATTCTTTTGAAAGAGATACTGAGAAAAATATAATACAACGCATAATTGATGTCATCTGCCTTGCTAACTTCTTGTTGCCACATTTAAATAATAACAGAACTAAAATTACAAAACTTCCAGAACTATTATTATTATTTATAATAAAATAATAGAAATTTGAATTCCTGTTAATAATTCTGATGGTAATTTACCGTATATACTCGAATATAAGCCGATCTGTGTATAAGCCGACTCTCTGACTTCAGAATTTGAAAATTGGTAAAAATGCATAACCTGTGTATAAGCCTACCCCCAGACTTTAGCACTTAAAATTCGATAAAAATTTGAAAACAATAAATTACACAATCTTTGATTTTTAGTTACTGATATATTAATGCTATTTGCCAAAATAAATATTTTATTGAAACTTTAAATATATACATATAAAATAAATTATTATAGACACCAATATATTAATTTAAAAGGTAAAATTTTACTTTACCTGAAGCGATCGAGTACATCGCCGTGCTGCTTGATGTGCTGCAATGCAGAAATTCTTGACAATAATTCAGCTAAAGTGATCCAATGCAGTGCGCCTACATAAGATTCATGGATAATTGTCAAGAATTTCTGCATCGTGGCACATCAAGCAGCGCGGCGCCGCCTATCTGATGCACTGATATAAAGGCAGGTTGGATTCGGCAGTGCGATGCGCTCGATCACAACAGGTAATGTAAAATTTTACTCCAAAGCGAAATTGATGTCAGTGTATGACATTATTGTTAGGATGATGTAGCTTCAGAAAATATCAAGTGAATAAATAGTAATAAATTTTTATAATTTACATAAAAATATTTTCTTTTTATTTGTTGTTATTGAATAATTGTTTTCTTTTCTAAAAAAAGTTTCATATCCACAATAAAAATTCCATTAGAATACATCTACGTCACACAGCTCCCAAGTGACCGTTCAAAGTTTCGTTTTCCCTATAGTTGAGTTGAGTTCGTATTCAAATCTTTGATCTTATTTTAAAATGAGTGGATCAACCTAACGATGATGTCATATACTGTTAGGATTACGTGCGCAATGTGATTTCTAGGCGTTAAGTGTGTGATTTCGAAGTTTTCATTTTGCTTACAATGAACTTTTTTGATAGACTAAAGTTATTTTTCAGTACCGTGATGCAGAAATTCTCGACAATAATCCAGCTAAAGTGATCCAATGTGCACCTACATAAGATTCTTGGATTATTGTCGAGAATTTCTGTGTCGCGACGCATCAGGCAGCGGCGGCGTCGCCTATCTGATGCACTTATACTGTATAAATGCAGGTTAGATTCGGAGGCACGACATGCTTGATCACAACAGGCGAAGTAAAATCTTACTCCGAAGTGAGATTGATGTTGGTGTATGACATTATCATTAGGATGATGTAGCTTCAGAAAATATCAAGTTAACAAATAGTAATAAATTTTTATAATTTACATAAAAATATTTTCTTTTTATTGTTGTTATTGAATAACTTTTCTAAAAAAAAGTTCATATTATCACAATAAAAATTCCATTAGAATACGTCTATATCACACAACTCCCAAGAGACCGTTTGAAGTTTCGTTTTCCCTATAGTTGAGTTGAATTCGTATTCAATCAAACCTTTGATTGTATTTTAAAATGAGTGGATCACCCAAATGATGATGTCATACACTGTTAGGATGTTGTGTGCAACGTGATTTCTAGACATTAAGCGTGCGATTTCGTGGTTTTGATTTTGCTTACGATGAACTTTTTTGATAGACTAAACTTATTTTTCATTACAGATTAAAAAAGATGTAGCTTCAGAAAATATCAAGTTAGCGAATAGTAATAAATTTTGATAATTTACATTAAAATATTTTCTTTTCATTGTTGTTACTGAACAGCTGTTTTATTTTCTAAAAAATTTCATATTAAATTATCACAGTAAAAATTCTATTAGAATACATCTGTCATACAGTCCCCAAAAGACTATTTGAAGTTTCAGTTTGTCTAGTTGAGTTGAGTTGAGTTATTGTATTTAAATCTTTGATCATTATTGATGAGTTAAATATAATAAGTAATTATCGATTAGTAGCGAATGAATTAAAACATTCTTAATTAATAATAATGAAAAATAAATATAATTTTCACTCAAATATGAATCCTAGGTAAGATTCCAATTGATTGTTGAGTTCATGTCGCATTGTATTGCTCAAATATGAATTCTAGGTAAGATTCTTGATTGATTGTCGAGTTTTTGCGTCGTGTCGTATGATTCTAGATTGATTGTCGGGTTTTCGCGTCGCATTGTATCGGGCAGCGCAGCATCACCTATCTGATTACGGTATATAGATGCAGGTTGGAGTCAGCAGTGCGACGCGCTTGATCGCATTCTATTGATGATGTTATACACCATTAGGATGCCGTGTAATGTGATTTCTAAACATTAAGCATGCGATTTCAAAGTTTTGATTTTGCTTATGATGAACTTTTTCGACTACAGTTATTTTTCAGTACAGTTTTTAATATTATTTATTTAAAATTGTTATTTTAAACATTATTTTAGTTACTTTTAATCTATTTTAGTTAAATATAATATGGGATTTATCAATTACTAGAAAATGGATTAAAAGATATCTTAATTAATAATAATGAAAAATAAATATATTTTTTCACCCAAATATATCCTAGATAAGATTCTTGATTGACTGTCGAGTTTTTGCGTCACGTAGTATTAGGCAGCGTGGCATTGTCTATCTGATTACGGTATACAGACGCAGGTTGGAGTTGGCGGCACGATGTGCCCGATTGCATTGGGGTAAGATAAAATTTTACTTGGTATCATATTAAATCAATTATTTAAAAATTTCCTTCTTGGTCTTTAGGAGATGTTCAATAAGTTATGGTTTTGCTTATTACTTCAATTTCTCCAGACAAAACGCTCAATAAGTTATGGTTTTGCTTATTACTTCAATTTCTCCAGCCAAAAAAAAAAGTTGATTTTTTTTGATGCCGTGTATAAGCAGACCCCACTTCAGAAAATTTTTTTTGAGAAAACACCTTGGCTTATATACGAGTATATACGGTATATAAATTTCAAAATATCTTTGAAAAAAAAAAATTAAATATTTTCAGAAGGCAACTTCAGAATATTTTCGATTGACAACACGAGTATTCAAAGCAAACGAAAGGTTATTTATAGTGTGAGTTCGTATCTGATACATGTTTTTTTTATGGCTGTTTTATGACTTTTAGCGAGCTTTACAAATATAGTTATGGTTTTAATAACATTTAATTTATTTAATGGACAATGGCAAACAATAAAAGAAATTCGTATACCATTAAGGAGAAATTAAACAATAGATTGAGGAAAAGTGGTGTCTCAAAAGCACAAATAAAACGGGAGTTGGATACTCCAGAAGGAACAATATGAGGATGGATTGCAGAAAAAGGAAGATTACGAACCTTCTTGAATACATTGGACAACTTTCTCTTATTTTCTAATTTAGAATCACTAAATTAGAGAATAAGAGAAGCCATCGGTTATAACGCAGGTCAGATCAGCTCTCTGCAAACCCGCATTATAACCAAGGACAAGTGTATCTGTGTGAAAGTGCATTTTCTAACAGGAAGAGAGTTAAGAATTGATTCAGAACCTGCCTTAGAGATTCTTCTCTTTTACATATTCTGCAGCTAGCTACAATAGGAATGGATGTAAATATCCAGCTCTTGTAAATGCTGTTGCCAGCCCTCATTGATTACATTAAATAGGTACATACATACTTTTTTATATTTTATAACTTTTTGTTAACATGTTTATTGTATGCAATCTGGTAAATATAATTTTGTAATTTTGTAGATTTTCTGAAAGATTGAAAGCAATGAATTCTTTTGGAAATAAAATTGGTTTCCAAAAAGCGTTATATTCATGCATTCCGTTTGTTGAGACAATAGCGTATCAAGTAACAAAGCCTATCCCCCTTTTAGTAACTGTGGCCCTCCATATCTGTAGTAAACATGGCTATGGCCCTCAGGTTCGTTATAACTGGACAGAACTGCTATATGTCCAAACCTTTATATCCTGGACACCTCTCCATCTTGTATCTTGAACAACTGTTTCTAATAAGATGGACACTTTTTGATTAAAATAAAATTTTAAACAATAATCACAACAACAATAAGATGGACAGTTTTTGATTATTGTTTTATTTAAATTTTAGAAGATTAATCAAAGGAATTTGTGAAAGAGAAACTTATAACAGATTGAGGGGGTAGGGCAGCAATGGCGAACCTTTTGAGCTCGGAGTGTCAAAATTTTGAAAAATCGAAACATAATTTTTGTGGCGTGTCACACATCACAAAAGTAGACTAAAAAAAAAATAGAAATATTTATAATTTATGTAAGTTAATTATTTGTTTAGAAATATTTATAATTTGTAAGTTAATTATTTGTTAAATGGCATTAACGTAAGTAATAATATTATTATTAATAACCAACTCTGGCAGGTATGAAAGACAAATATTGGAATTATGAAATTTTTTATCTTTGAAGATGCGTGTCACCAAAAATGAGCTCGCGTGTCAGCACTGACATGCGTGTCATAGGTTCGCCATCACTGGGGTAGGGGCTGAACTCATAGGTATAGCCCAGAAGTAGAAATGGAAGGAGAAGTATTAGTTAAAGTTTAAAGCGATTCTGCTGAAGAAAGTGAGCAGATCACTAGTAAAAGATGAGTAGGGGAGCAACTAGCACTTATATGGGGTACATGGTGTCCTGCTTCATCAAATATTGACCAAAATTAATATACATAGGCAGTTATGAAGAAGTATTGGTTGTGTCAATAACAATACATAAATATATACAGGTGTGGAGTAACTAATAATATGACAGATGGGAAGACGTACTCCGTAGTTTACATGATCTGAGTGTAATATTAATATTTACAGAAGTAAAAAAGGTCTACTTTGAGCTTGATTGATTGTCGAGTTTTCACATCGTGTTGTATCGGTAGTGTGGCGTCACCTATCTGATTATGGTATATAGACACAAGTTGGAGTTGGCGTAAGATAAAATTTTACCTGATAATGTATTAAATTAATTATTGCAAAATTTTCTTCCTGGTCTTCAGGAGACATTCAGTAAGTTATGGTTTTACTTATTACTTCAATTTCTCCAGCCAAAAAAAAGTTGATTTTTTTGATCTGTGTATAAGCTGACCTCCCTACTTCAGAAATTTTTTTTTGAGAAAAAACTTCGGCTTATACACGAGTATATACAGTATATATTTTCATTCAAATATGAGTCCTAGGTAAAATTCTTGATTGATTATCAAGTTTTTGCATTGTGTCATATCAGGCAGCGCAGTGTCGCCTATCTGATTACAGTATATAGACGCAGGTTGGAGTCAGCATCGCGATGTGCTCAATCGCATCGGGGTAAGATAAAATTTTATCTGGTATCATATTGAATGAATTATTTAAAAATTTCCTTCCTGGTCTTTAGGAGATGTTCAATAAGTTATGGTTTTGCTTATTACTTCAATTTCTCCAGACAAAACGCTCAATAAGTTATGGTTTTGCTTATTACTTCAATTTCTCCAGCCAAAAAAAGAGTTGATTGTTTTGATCTGTATATAAGCCGACCTCTACTTCAGAAATTTTTTGATAAAAGAAAAAAAAAAAAAACTCGGCTTATACACGAGTATATACGGTGTGTGTGTGTGAAACAATGATGTACGGGAAAATCTGAAGTAAGGATTCCCTTTCCTTTATTCCTTTAAACAGTTTTTAGTCCAAATAAAATTAGTCTCTTAAGCACAAGTTTCTTCTTTTCAAAATATTGAATTATGTAGTTGGTGTCGATGTTTAGCACCTTGGCTTGGCATGGCTGTTGACAGACTAGCACTGCACAGAGAAAAATCTTGGACCTGACTGTTCTCAGAACACCACCACACATGGAGAAATCTTGACACCAACTACATTACACATCCACACGGACAGAATTCTCTTGGCCAACTGCCTGGTTTTATCTTTGAAAAATGTCAATTGTTTATCTTAATTTCTTACATACTCAGGTGGTCAAATAGCTTTGATTAATTTATCGTTTAATACTACACCTCTGTTTATAGAACTGCAATTCTATTACAACATTGTTTATTGCCATGTGATATTCCATTTCCCTTCTTTCTTTTAAACAATTTACAAGTTCTAGATGTTACAATAGTAATAATCGAATAATTATTTGACAGGGGTCAAATATTTGACACCATGAAAAATTTATCTATTGAGGTCTCCTCGGACTTTACGCATATTAGGGAAGCACTTGTAATCCAGATGCATGGCTGCAGCTGTTGATGAAGCTTTAAGATTATCAGTTTTTGTGAAAAGTCATTGTCAAAATACCAGACTTTTTCTTAACTTTGTGAAGAGATTGGCAATAACTACACATTGAAGTGTAATAGAAAAATCTTTAATCATCTGTTTGACCTATGAAAAGATTTTCATATTTTCTTCTTTCATGACTCCTATAAATTAGTATATACACCTAGCCCTCGATTTGCACAGCACTCAATTTACACGGTTTAGCTTTTACACGGTTTTTAAATGAAAACAAAAAAAATTTTTTTTGGTTTTATTTTGATTCGTGATTCCACCTCCAGATTACATATGTAATCTGGAGGTGGAATCACGTAACAAATGTATTACTGAGCTGTCCGGAGGGGACTAAGGAGAGCACATCCAGATGTATACCGGCCTTTTAAATCTTTACCGTGTTTGTTTGTTTTTATGTGTTAGCTCTCCTGCTCATGTAAAGCAGGGTTAGTTAGATTGTAACAGCTGAGGAAGACGCCAAGAGCGTTGAAAGCGTTTCTGAATAAAAATCTTTTGACTGCAGAAGGGCTATTGTGTAATTTTAAATTGATATAGTTTGATTTATTAATTTTTATTAATGAATTTCATATTATTCAAAAATATATTCCATAATTATATGCTATAATTAAATAAATTTTTATAATTTATTAATTATCATTAATTTTTGTTATTATCCATATAAGTAGAAGCTATTTTAGCATAACTGAGTAAAGTGTTATATTTTTGGGCTCTGAAATACATTTTAGCTTTTCCATTTAAACTAATGATAATTTTATCCAGATTAATGGGCATTTTTCAATAATAATCCACACACACACACACAAATCAGACTGAATGTATATTGAGTGTTAAGTCTTTTCAGACTCTGAAAAGATTTTCTTGTGTGCTACATATATTGATATTTATAGTAATTCAATAAAATTTAAAATTTACTTATTGATAACAGTGATTTCAAATTAAATTTTAATTAAAAAATTTCATATCTTGCACATTAATATATTAAAATAAGTGTTTTAGTTTTTTAGCAAAGCATGCTAAAGGAAATCCACAATGGATTAAAGAGCTCTTGGTATATCTTGAAGGACAAAAGCTTATTAAGTGTACATCTTATCCATTAACAGCAAAGCTATACGATAGATATGAATCTGATTTCTTGTTCCCATGTAAAAAATATTTTAATGAAGAATTTTATAATAAAGCTTGGATTCCAATGGAAAAGGAAGCTCCACCAGAAAGTATTGGAAACATGAAAAATATAACTTCAACTCCAGTAAGAAAATTATCTTTTTAAATTTTTAATTTTCTTATAATAATAATATAAATTATTAATGAAATTTCAAAATTTAATGAAATGAAACATTATATGAGTATCTAAGCTTAATATTTCTTAAGAAATCATCATCATTTATGCACTAGAGAAGTGCAATAATATTAGTTGTAATACAAATATTTTCATAAAACAAGATTAAAAGTTACTATAAGTAGAAGAATAGCTAACAAAATATAATTGCTAAAAAAGAATGGGAAAATCCAAGAAAAGGTGTTATAAAAATAGATATAAATATTTATTATATCAGAACTTAGTACATAAACAATGTCAAAAATATATATGAGAGAGTAAATAAATACAAACCAAAATATATGAGAGAGATATTCAAAGTAAAATAAATATGCATAAATAGAAAGATTTAAACTTAAATATAAATATTTAAACATATTATAAATACAGATATATCTGCTATAACATCATGCTTTACAGAAAAAGTTGTCAATTTCATTTGATCTTATACCTTCTATATATCTTGCTGATATCATTTTGAATAATGATTTCTTGTTTATATGAGCTAGTTTTTCATATCACATTTATATCTTTGAACAGATTGTGACATTTCATTTAACTTGGAGCACTGTACTAGAGACCATCAAATATAGATTATTCAAAACATGTAATCCAAATCTGCTATTAATTTGTTAACTTAGAAGATTTCTGCTCTTGGTTATCCTCTTTTATTACTTTCATTCTCTTTTTGGTTAAAATACTTTCCAAGATTAGATTCGTCTTTAATTTGGCTATGAATAAAACATTGTTAATAATAAGAGTCATACCATTTATTTCAAATCATTTTCTTGATTTTAATATCTCTTTTTTTGTTTTACTGGTAGTTTTCCATTGCTCTCAAATACTACTGTTGTTAGCTCACTTATATCTTCTACAGAACAAAGTACTTCACACAGTTAGTTTTAAATTGAAAACATTTTATTCGTAGTACTTTCAGTTATTACACTAACCATCTTCAACGAATTATACTTTCTCATATACTTCCAGAACATTTTTTTTATTCCTTTCAAAATCATTCTGCAATTTCTCATCTCTTTCTTTTGCCACCCTTTCTTTACTCTCTTTCTCTATCTTTGCACACTCTTTCTTACATTTCTTATACTCATCTGCCTTCACATTTCCATTTAATATTCCCAAATGTTTTCTTCTTCTCAGCAACAGTATGTGCCACCTCATCATTCCACTATGCATTGCCATTCTTCCTATCCATTCTCACTTCACTAACCACTTCTCTTGCAACATTCATTATATACTTCTTAAAGTATTGTAAGGAGTGTAAAATGGTGTCTTTTTTAGTAGTCTTAAAACGAAAAATGGAAGAAAAAAAAAGTGTAAATTAGAATTATCATCTTGTGCTGGAGAAGTTGAGGTACCAGTCGGAGGAATGACAGATGCCATGTTGCAAGTTATGTTTTTACTCTTGTCGGCTATGTATTTTTTGAAATTATTAATTTTATGTTAAAAATGGTTTTTTACTAACTAGTGTTTGATGATGATGATGATGATGATGATGATGATAAAAGAGACTGATTGATAGGAAAAGAAAATTTTTATTTGAAAATCTCATTAAGTTGATTCAATATATAAATATGATGTCATATAAGTAGCGTCAATTGGTCATCATCGTCAGTCCTTCTGGCAGCCTGTGTCATTGTCGTAGCTTGTGATTGTCGTCGTTAGTGACTGTTGTGAACATTTAGTGTTGGCGTTTGTGGTGAATTGTCTCTTTATGTTCAGTTACATTGTTTCTTGTTTTGTGCATATCGACAACTGATTATTGTATCTGTCTAAGTGGAAGAACCATTGGTGTTTAAGAAGGACTGTTGTGTTTCTTGTTCTAACTCATTTAGTAAGTTATTTTCTGTTGTACAAATTTGCATTAATAAATTTTAACAAATTGAGTTTTTCATGGAAGCGGTGTCATTGTTGTTGGACTGGTTATTCAGGACAGAAATCAAAACTGAAATCATTCCTTACATATTCAAATGCACAATTCTTTTGATATGTTTCATTTGTACAATGCACATCCAGCCTATATTTATACATTTCATTTATTCCTGTTCATTTCCTTTTACTTGTTTATTCACATTTTACACACCCACTAGAAATTATTGGCCATAGAGTAGCCTTCTCATTTCTACAACTACTGCTACTATTATTACTTTACTATTAAATACACTAAATAATAATGATAAAGAGATGGTACTCAAATTTCATGAGATGATGATGCCAAATGAAGACCTAATTGAAATAGAGGAAGGGATTATTACTGAAGAAATATTGAAAGATAAACCAATTTCAGAGCCACAATGCTTCATATTTAAAAAAAATGATTGCAACTTTTTGAGGCAACACTTTAAGAATTAATTATCTTAAAAGTATGAATCTCAATTCAATAAATTTAATAAAATGATTCAGGATATTCTTTCTTATTATGGAAGATTTATGAAAGAAAAAAAATATTAGCCAGTCATAAATATTAAAAATCTAATAAAGGACATACCCATTCCAATTAAGTCTTCTGATCTTTCAACAACATATTCTTCTTTGACACATTTTTTCTTCTGTTACATATATAACTATATTTTGTATTAAAAATGAGACTGACTTTGATGATGTAATGGACATTTTTTCTCCATTATTCTCACAATTTTTCTAATTAATTTACTTATCAATAATTTTAAGATAAAAGATACTTGTATTAATTTCTTTATAAATATAAATGTAACAAACAAAATTGTTGTAATATGTCTCTCATCAAATCAACTTTTGACACAGGAAAATAAAAATTATATATGGTAATATTTAACTTGTCATTATTTTAGGTCTTTGCATCATTGGAATGTTGTTATTGGAATTCCAAGATAAATTTATAATTGGTTTAATATTAATGGGAAAAAAGATAGTAAGAAATAATTACAATAAGAAAAAATTTAATGTTTGTTTATTTTATAAATTTATCATCATAAAAAAGAAACACCAGAGTTGAATATTTGAAAATGCAAATTTTAATAGTATAAATGTCTGCCAGGAGAAGCTACATCAGTGAATATTCTTAATTCAGACAACTGTTGAGCTTGACATTGTCTTTGTCCTCATTCTTATTGTAAATTGTAAACGTTTTTGTTTTTTGCTTACTTTGATATGGTGGACCATCATCTTTGTTGTATATCTGTTATCTGTTTACTCTAACTAGCCCAGAGAAACTTATGCACTCATTAATTTTTTTTTTGCTAAATATCATATATTTATTGATGATAATCTTGGTTAATAATAAAAAATAATAGTATTAATAATCATTTTTCTCCTAATTATTGGCTTATTGTTCTACATATTAACATAATTTGTCCAGAAAATCAAAGCTATGTTTATCTGAGATTTAACTTTAGAATGTCAAGCTGCTGTAATTACAATTAGGCCAGCAGGCATATGTTGTACTGTGTTATTCTCTCATTAAGTGCAATTTTGGTAGATAAGAGTAAAAATTTTATGTTGATAATAACTACTGGCTATAAATATAAATTATATTATACTTTGTTTATAAATTATTTTTCTAACATAAAATTTGGTTTATGTAAAAATATTTAAACCTTAATTATTACATAAACTGGAAATACCCATATTATAATATGATGTAAATTATACATTTGTATCCTATTATGATAGTTATATTGTATCTTCAGCAATGTAAGCAGAAGATACAATATAACTATGCAATACAAAAAGAATATAATGCTTTTAATTTTTCCATAATAATTAACTAAATTTAACTTACATAAAATTACCAGGAATGGAAATCTTACAAAAGTCAGATCCTCTTCTATATTATAAGGGAAAAGACTAACTTGAGGGAAATGAATAATATGCTTAACACAATTCTAGATACTTTTAACATTGATTGCCTTTTCTTGTGAATTCACTCAGTATATGTCTTTGTTGAGGTGGCCATTACAAACAATAAAACAAATTTGTTACTTTCTACACTGGAACCAAATGTCAGATCAATATATAATATTAGCATTCTACTATTTTAAAAAAATTTAATTTTATTCAAGAAGAATATGCAATAAAAATTTTAGAAATCAAAATTACTTTCTTTTATATTTACATCTGATATTAACTATTCAAAGGCAACAATCTATGTTGTTTCCAAATCTTTCATTTAAATTAATCAAACCTGCCAATTTCCAGCCAACAGTGTTCACCATATGACAATAGGAAACATGGTGAATACTGTTGAAGCATTTAATTATAGATCAATTAATGATAGAAGATCATTAATAAATAAAAGTGTTTCATTTTTCATCATAATTCAAATTTGTCATAACTCTGAACACTATTTCTTATAGGCATATATAAATTGAAATTAGATTCCCCACTAATTAAAACTAAAAATAATCAACAGATTTAAAAAAAAAGAAATATAGTAGTGATATTGAATAAACATTGTTTATTCTTCATAACAAAGTAAACATATATCCTTTCTTGCCAACACTTTATACAGGTAAAAATAAAAAACAGTTTTATAATTAAAAACAAAAACAGAAAATACAATATAATTACGTAATAAACAGTTTTAGCACAGCTATGACTCGGATTTGAATGAGAAAGTCCATGGTCTGTATATGCTCAAGGTTGTCTTTAGTATCTTTGCTTTTCATATCTCTTTCAGTCATATCATTGACCAAAAAAGCAGTCTTTTGTCGTCGTGTTTTTGAGATAAGGAAGAAGCCATCTTTTTTGTCTGATGCAACCCAGAATCTTAAAATTTTCCATCAGTGGTTTAAAATAATAGATGATCTTTATTAGAGATAACAAAGGATAGAGTAGAAATAATTTATGCAAATTGAGAGAATTTATGATAATAGAACATCTGGTGTTGGAGGTTTGAACTAACCTTTAGTTGCTGAATCGACCACTGATAGTCTAATCTTTTGTCGTCGTGTTTTTGAGATAAGGAAGAAGCCATCTTTTTTGTCTGATGCAACCCAGAATCTTAAAATTTTCCATCAGTGGTTTAAAATAATAGATGATCTTTATTAGAGATAACAAAGGATAGAGTAGAAATAATTTATGCAAATTGAGAGAATTTATGATAATAGAACATCTGGTGTTGGAGGTTTGAACTAACCTTTAGTTGCTGAATCGACCACTGATAACTTTCCAAAACAATATGATTTTGTTGTTTAGTAATTGATTGGAGCTGAGTCATAGCTATGCTGAAACTCCCTTTTCATATAAAAGTTAATCTTAAAACTAAACAAGATGAAAAATAATTGATTAAAATCTAGCCATAACAAAAATTAAATTTTATTTGATTTTATTTACACACTAAATTATAGAATTTAGCTTATTTAGAAGTTTTATTATAGCAGTATTGGAAGAGAAAACAGAAAATAGTTTTCCTGCTAATAGATTATTAAATATTGAATCTGATTCTGTTCTATCAATTTTTATGAGCTCAAAAAATATTGCTAGATGTGGGCTGTTTTAATTTTTTTCTGAAATATGTAGATGGAGAATATTCTGCATATATTTTTCTTTGATTAACTTTTTAAAACAAGCAATTTTTTTAAAGAAGTTCATCAGAAAGCATATCACTACACACTGTTTTTGTTTTCAAAAATTTGCAGTCACAAATACCATTGTTTTACAACTGGATGGAAAATAAATGTTCAATAGCATATAATACCATTTGATATTGTTGATATTTATAGTGAATTATTATACTGTATATTATTGTGTATAAGCTGATCCTCCTACTTCAGAGTTTGAAAATCAGTAAAAATATGAAATCCATATATAAACCAATCCCCAACTTTCAATTACTAGAATAATATGATGTTCATTGAAATAAATTGATAATTTAAAGAATTTTCCAAATAGAGTTCGCTATTAAAATAAATATAGTCATTTTGACAAAACACTAGACTTAAAACATTGAAATGTCATGATGTGATATAAAGAAAACGCTGAATAGAAAACAGGATGTGATCATGTCACATTGCATCCAATCATGTTTCTCTATAATATAATTTTATTGAAGTTTGTGTTTGTCAGAAAGCATGAAAGAAATATTAAAGTTTTTTTGTAATTTTTGAAGCTAAACAAAAATATTTAACAAAAGTTTAAATGATAAAAAATCAGAATCAAGCATGCAATAAAAATTTTGCTACATCTGATGGGAATAGAAAGCCAATAGCACATAAGCAATCATTAGAAGCACAAATCTGATATCTGAAATCACCTAAAAAATAATCATTGTATATTTTCTAAATGTTCAGAACTATCTGAAAATGCACAAATTGTCAACCAAAAACATTAGAGACTGCTATATTTCCATCAAATATTAACTGATGATATGTCATTTTTTAATGAATAAACACTATACTAATGGCATCTAATTTATGCTTAGATGCCATTAATAATAGCCATCTTTATTCATTAAAAAAAGATCAATGTACACATTCCCAATCTTATTTATGAAGTGCCCAGTAAAATTAATATTTTTGAATTTGTTTAAATATGAACATTCACATACTTCCACACATTTTTAATAATATAATCAAGAAGAAATAGACATTTTTAGAAATAAATATGTTCATCCAGCCATTATCAAAGGTACATTACTAGTGCAAAGAACATGTAATGCAACTGAACATATATTTTTGATCATATTTGTGCAGTAGCTAACATTTAAATGCTACATAAAATATTTATGTACAATCACACATATTCATATATTTTTATTAAAAAAAAAATTAAAAGAATCAATATAATGATGATCTTTGTTAGGAAATAAATATAGCAGACTGCACAGCTAGCATGATGAAAACATGACTGAGGCAGTGAATTTTATGATCTTGCAAAAACTTTTCCAATTTTTGATTATATTCTGTATAAACTGACTTCTATTCTTCAAAAATTCTTTAAGAAAATTTCTTGGCTTATATATGAATATATACAGTAGTTTTCTTGCAAAACATACAAAATAATTTAAAAACAACAGGTATTCAAACTTATTAATTGATTGATATGATGAATAATTGATTGATTGATTGATTATTATTGATTTTCATTAATATTAATCAGATAAGTAATTTTGTTCTTCTTTAGATAATTAGATATTATAGCATAATTTGACAAAAACTGAATGATATTTTTAAATTCAGGAGCATATTATAATTTTATCTCATTTAACCTAAGGTCCATTGACATGTATACACTCTAATCAACACTAATCAAGGAATTAATCATTTCATAGAAAAATTTAATATAGACTTTGTCCATGAGGGGAAGTTTGGCTATGATGGTTTACGTAATTTGACATGTATACATGTAATGCATGTCAATTGTTGATGTGTCTATACATCATAGAAGTGAAATGAAAACTAGTAAATAGAGTTAAAAAATTTAATCCTGATTTAAGTAATACAGATATCGTGGATCAGTTTTTTTGTGCTTGTGGCTGAAAATATGTGCCTCTAAAAGTAGTTCCTAAATTTTTAATTTCCAAAAATTTTTTTTAATTACATTTTTACAAAAGTTGTTTTGTATGGAGTAAAATTTGTATTTTTTAATCACTTTTTTCTAATTTAATAGTCTATTATATGAAAATAATTCTGGTCTTGGCATGAAATAAATTATATTTTTGAAATTTTAAGTAAAAAATTGATTATTTCCATGATGAGCTATAAAATTCTGAAAAATTATAAATTATTACAAATAAGATAAAAATATTGATTAATTGTGTTAAAATAATATTTAATTGAAAATAAATAAATGATTTATTTTTGTTTCATTTTTACTGATCTATATGAAAAAAAGAGAAAATCTGAACATAAACACTTTCAGGCTATTTAAAGGGGCATGGTATTTTTATTGTTTTATGGCAGCCAGTTGTTTCCAGGAAATTCCAGCTAAGCCTATTTTACTGCACTGCATGTGGTAGCATCTCAAGACCAATTAAAGTAGAGAATGTTATAGCTGTTTGTGTACGAAAGAAAACAATTTTCATGTATATGTTGGGCTTTTTTTATCTAAATTCAAAAATTTATAAAAAATTAAAATATAAAGTTACTGAAATGAAGGAAAAACATATCTATAAATATAAATTATCAATAAAAATGACAATATTTTAATAAATTTAAATTACTTTTAAACTAGTTTTATGACATAACCTCATTAATTTTTATTAATCAGTATCTGCATAATACTTTTTTTTAAACAATTTTTTTAAAAATATGAGCTGATTTTCTTCATTCATGGCTTGTTTTATTCAGTAGACTTGTTGCTATCCAAAAATGTCAATAATTTCACTGAATAGCTAAGATTTCATATAAAAAAATTATGTTTTTATATCAATGTTAAATATGGAACAAAAAGTTGTAAAAAAACAAAAAAAAAAAAAATTGTTCACACTGTTAGAATCAGAATGAAAAATATAATAAACTGTAAAAACCACAAAGATTTTTGATGAAAATTAAGCGAGATATCATAATTTTAATTTTTTAAATCTAAATTAGGCTTAATTACCATTAATTCAATTTCTGCCTGTGGTCAACAGCCACAGGCAGAAATTGAATAATGTGGACCTCAAAGGATTAAATTAATGATAACTTTGCCAAATTTATGAAAATCTGTTTTATGAATATTTTTTTTGGGAATGCATTATACTTTTAAATTGGGGAAATACAATGCAATTAAAGAGTTACTAAAGCTATTTCTTACCTTATTTTGCTGTGCTTCTGCATTCTTTTTCTCTTGGATTTGTCTATGTGCATCCAGACATTTTTGATATCGTAACTAAGTAAAAAAATTTTATATAAAAAAGGTTTTAAATATATGAGAAAATAAAAAAAAATGTTTAATAATAAATATAAAATTAAATGAATTAAAATAATTAAAATTAATGTTGAACACTGATTTTTGAAATCATATTTTTATGTATTCTTATTATACAGTTCTTTAAAAAAATTAAAATATGATATTTAAATGCAATATTAATATTACCATAAATGCAAAATTAATTGTCAGCTTACTACATCAATTTAATAAGCACAATCTAATATTTTATTAGGAACCACTATTTGCTAAGCAACAAGCTAATAAATTTGCTGTCTGATTAAAAAAAAAAAAAAAATGAATTTTAAACATAATATTGAAAAATATATTCAAATAACTGTTTCAACTAATTTGCTACAATGAAATATTAAATTTTAAAATATTTATACATTTATGATGAATATCTAAAACAATACAAGAGGTCCCTGACTTATGATGCTCATACTTATGACGTGATTGTGTGATGTGAATGGCCTGTGGTGACCACTGGAATGTCCTGCCATTGAGTATCCAATAAGAAGAAAAACAGCATACAGGGTGTGTTCATAAAGTAATGCAAGTGATTTTATTGTGAAGTGACTGTATGTTGCAGCGCGTTCGGACCGCTAGGACTAGATGGGGGGGACACTTGGCTTCACAACGTGCCCAAGATCAGTCTGCTCCAAGCAGTGGTTGCATTAGTATCATTGATTTTTTGAAATTCACGTGATGGAGCAAATGATCGAACAATGGTATGCGATCAAGTTCTGCACCAAACTCTGCAAAAGTTATACCGATACCAATCAATTGATCCAGCAAGCCTACGGGGACTCTGCCCTATTGTTTTTGCAAGTTTCAAAGTAGTTGAAGATGTTTGAGGAGAGCTGGGAAGAGGTGACTAACAACCCTGCTCTAGATGGCCATCAACCAGCCACACCAACGAAAATGTGATTCATGTGCATGATTTGTTGAACTCTGACCATCAAATGAGTGTTAGGATGATTCCACAGACACTCAACCTTCAAATAGCCACTGTGCACACCATCATGACAAACGATCTCAATATGCGAAAGATGTGCGCCAAGCTGGTCCCAAAGTGTTGATGGACGAGCAAAAGGCCAATCGAGTGATGATTGCGAATGAACTTTCGGAACGTGTTCAAATTGAGCCTGATTTTTTAAACAATGTTATTACCGGGGACAAAACATGGGCATTTGAGTATGACCTGGAGACAAAACACCAGAGTGCCAAATGGCACACCCTGGTGTTCCCCAAACAAAAGAAGGCAAGAATGAGCAAATCAAAAGTAAAAACAATGCTGATTGTCTTTTTTGACGCTAAGGGTGTAGTCCACAAGGAGTTTGTACCTCCAGGATAGATTGTCAATGCTGCCTACTACAATGGATGTTCTTGAAAGATTGAGAAAAAGGTCCTTTGCGTGCAAAAGGAGATTGTTGCTACTTGGGTGCTCCATCATGACAATGCGCCCAGCCATACCACTCTGTGCGTTTGCGAGTTCCTGGCAAAATACAACTTGGCAACACTGCCCCAGCCCCCTTACAGTCCAGACTTGGCTCCGACAGACTATTTTTTGTTTCCGAAGATTAAGACCACCCTCAAAGGACACCGTTTTGATGGCATTGAGGTAATCCAAGCTGCTGTGATGACTGCTCTAAACGAGGTTTCTGTTGAGGCCTTCCAAAGTGTGTACCATGCCTGGGAAAATTGCTGGAAAAAATGTGTAGATGCATGACGGGAGTACATCGAAGATTTCTAAACATTTGTAACTATATCTTGAATAAATTTTTTTTACGACAATACTTGCATTACTTTATGAACACACCTTGTATGTTTCAAAGAAATAAGGAAAAAGCAGTCATGCTGGTCTACAATGCTTCTTTAATTATGTTTTTAATTCAAGAATTTTTCTTAAAATGTCTCTAATAAAATCCTATATAATAAAGTACAGATTGCTAGTACAGGATTGGATCCAGATAGTTATTTTATCTGGATCCAACTAGCAACTGAATTTAGATCCCATGATTCAGAAAATTTGCCTGATTTGTTTGGCTGAGACACTGATCCATTTATTGAAAAAGTCATGATATACTAAAGAGGTAGATGAGCAATTTATAATTGGGCTGGAATTGATTCCATTACTTGATAATCAGTCAATGACTTCTAAAACGATGCTCATAGAATAATTGTTTATTTTTGCTAGCTACATGGACAAAAGAATGAAAGTTATACATTCCATCTTGTTTTTATCTAGTATTTTCTTTATTTTTATCTATATAAAGTGTTGTCTAGCACAGTGCTTCTCAATATATTTTAAAAAATAATACAGTATAATAATGATGAATAAATGTTATTTATCAGTTAAAACAAGAAAAGATACATCTGCTAGACCAGCGCTTCTCAAACTTTTTCATTTGGTGACCCCTTTTACACGAGCAAATATTTTTGTGACCCTGGATATAGAGATATATGAATTAGGAATATGAATTAAAACATTTGCTAAAATTTCTGCGACTGCCAAATTTAGTTACGTGACCCCATACGCTACATGAAAAAGTTTGAGAAACGCTGGTCTAGCCGATGTATCTTTTCTTGTTTTAACTGATAAATAACATTTATTCATCATTATTGCACTGTATTATTTTTTAAAATATATAGAATATTCTGAATTTTGGTTTGAGAATCCTAATTTCCATTTATAGCATTGCACTATAGGAAATTATATTCTAAATTATTATGGATTTGAATTATGATTAAAATCTTTCAACTCATCACCATCATAAATTAGGGACCGGTATTGAAGTTAAGTTTTCAAAAAAGAAACCTTAGAAAGCATCCATAAATTCTGTCACACTGTAAAGGAAGAGAATGAGTCATGCAAATTGTGATGCCACATTGTAAAAATAGTTTTACATTTCCTTGATTAAAAATTATTTTATAAAACAATGTTTATACTTAATTGTTCAAAAAATTAAAACTATGATGTAGCATATTTGCAGATATATTTGTTATAAAATTTAAGACATATATCTAGTTCTAAGACAGTGTTCTCAAACTCAAATTGCTTTGCGGGCCCTGTACTCAATTTTAAAAGAAATGATGGATCAAATATTTTTTTTCACTTCCTTTAAAATTATAATGAAAGGAAAATATTTATTTGTAGTTACTTTCATTTTTTTTACAAAGATATCAAAATAACATTATATAATTATAAGATTATAAAAAAGTTTTATTAATGTTAAATTGTAATAATTTTCCAACTATAACATGTATTTAAACAAATATCTAAAACAACTTTGTGGGTCATACAAAATTGTTTTATGGGCTGGATGTGACCTGCAGGCTGCCAATTTGAGACCACTGTTCTAAAGACATTTATATCCAATTGTTTGAAGATTTATTTGGAAGTTATAGAATATAAATAATAAATGGCCAGTGTAAAATAATTCTTATTCTCTATTATTTCATGTTTCTTTTTACATAAAATCAGAGAAAAATTTTTAAAGGGAAGATTTTTAAAATTATGACATTGCTGTCATGGATCAATTTCTCTAAGTATTTCATAGCACAAGACAAAATTTATACAACACAATTCAATAAAAATGATAAAAATTATTCCAATAGTTGGTTTGGTCCAATTCTGTATATAAGGACTTCTATATGTTGTGGAACTGCAAAATGGTTTCTGGTTGCTAATTAAGAGGAGACCCTCTAATTCCCCTTAAGGCTTTAGAGGAACAGACTAAGATCAAAACCTAGTGTCCAATCCATACCTTCACATGGTGCAGCTGTTAGTACTCAATGTTTCCTTAACATGAGGAACAGACATGGATGGGCTCACACCAACCTGCATTGGCCAGCATGGTGTGTTTTGGCTAAAACCTTCAAGCAAAATGAACAGTTCAACAAATCTAAGGTCCTCAGTCCTCGGCGGCTGGAATCTCCCTGCAGACGGCAGAAAACAGGTGTACAGGAAAGCAGAGGGTGTGAAGAATCACCGTGGTCAGCTGCCATGGATTTTATTTAGCAACTTACAATTGCAGAACCCTTAGTACTGAAGGAAAACTTCTAGAAGTTGAAGAGGAACTAAAACACATTAAATGGGATATTTTAGGTTTAAGATTCGACGTAAAGATGAAGAATTATTAGAATTAAAAAATGGAAATCTTTTGTATTATAGAGGTACAAATGATGGAAGATGCAACAAAAGTGGATTTTTGATAAACAAAAGAATAAAGGACAACATTATAGAGTTTAACAGTAGTTCAGACAGAGTCTCTAGACTGGTTTTAAAAATATCCAAAAGATACGAATTTCAAATTATTCAAGTTTATGCACCTACTACAAGCCATACGGATGAAGAAGTTGAGGAATTTTATGAGGAAATAGAGAAAATTAGAGGAAGAAAACAACAATTTACTGTTATAATAGGTGATTTCAATGCAAGAGTTAGCATTCAGTTACAAGATGAATCAGCTGTTGGTAAATTTGGAGAAGGAATTAGAAATGAACATGGACAAAGATTAGTTGAATTTGCAGAGAGTGAGAACTTATTTATCATGAACTCCTTCTTTAAAAAAAATCCAAAAAGAAAGTGGACATGGCATAATCCAAGTGTTGAAACAGCTGAAATTGACTATATTCTAGCAAGCAAAAAGTATTTAATTGAAGATTGCACAGTGTTAACTAAGTTTAATACAGGTAGTGACCACCACATGGTTAGATGCAAAGTGCATATCAATGTAAAAAATGAAAAAAAAAAAAAGTTTAAAGGACCCAGAAGTGGAATTGATAGTGGTAAGTTAAAAGCAAACCAAAACTTGTTCCAAATAGAACTTAAAAATAGATTCACTGAATTAACAAATTTGACAGAGGACATAGATATAAAAATTTATATACAAACATAACTAATATACTAATACAAACTGCTACTGAAGTGGCCGGAAAACAGAGACAGGTCAAAAATGATAAATTATCTGATAAAACTAAATTACTATTGAACAAACGAAGAGAAATGAAGATAAATGGAAATGCTGTTTCAAAGAAAATTGAATATGCCAAATTTTGTAAAATGGTGAGAAAGTGTATCACAGACGATATCAGAAAGTACAATTGTAACTTAGTTAAAAAATCCATTAAGGAAAACAAAGGAATAAAATCTGTATAAAAGCATCTTTGCTGTGGAAGAAAAAGGATTTTTGCTTTAAAAGCCAAAGATGGTAAAATAATTAAAAACCAAGAGTATATCTTAAAATGTGTGTAAGAATTTTATTCTGATCTGTATAGAGATACAAATAATAGTTGTTTGGTGCAAAATTCAAAGAGTGAGATACATCACCAATTTTGAAAGAAGTTCATCTCGCTAAAAAGAAAATGAAAAAAGGGAAGGCACGAGGAGAAGATGGCATCACAGTCGATACCTTACATGAAGGAGGCAAACAAATAGAAGACATTTTAACCTTTAGCGCTCCACCGCCTAGCTATGCTAGACACGCCTGCTCCGTCTAACGCTCCAACGCCTAGCTATGCTAGACAAAGTTTAAGACCCAAAAACTTCGTAATTTTTGCGTAAATCGAGAAAAAATGGTTAAAATCTCAAATTCTATCATATTTTCCATATTTCTAT
>AYEL01090634.1:0-11207 GCA_000484575.1 Olivierus martensii
GCTCAATAAATGCGAACATTTTTATGAGGAATCTGCATTGAAATTACTTCAGCAGGATATTCGAAATGACTTTACTTCTGATAATTAAATACAGTATTCTAATTTATTTTGTTTAATAAATGCATGTTTTGTCCATCTTCTTTTTCATTTATCTATTACATGCAGTAAACTTTTAATACATTAATATACTGTATATATATTTTTAAACATTAAAAAAATTTATTTGTATATTTTTTCCCAAAACTTTTTCCAAATAATTTAAGTTGGAGTTTTATAAACCGCGAGCCACCATCGCTGCTGTCAGGGGACCGTGAAAAAGGTGATACAGACAAAATATCACTTAACTACTATACTACATTAGAGAAAATTAGACAAAATATCACTTAACTACTATACTACATTAGAGAAAATTCAGGTTTTCTATATAACGAAGTTTCTATATGTCGAAATTTTTCTAAGACACCTTCAATTTCGATATACGGAGGTCCAACTGTATTAGAAATATTGCATTCATTATTTTGTCAATGATATTGAATCAATATGTTTCAATGTCCTTTTAATAAATTATGTTCTGTAGCTAATATGAAATTTAAAATTTTTTTTTTGATATATCTTATAAATATTAATATTTTAAATAAAACTTTTTCTTGATTATTTTTTTTTAAATTAATAATTAAAAAAAAATAAAAAAAAATTAAAATTAATTTATTTTTTCTTGATTAATATTAATATCAATATTAATATTAATATATCAATATAATATCAATTAATATTACAACATAAAAGGCTAGTTGACATAAAATTCTTTGATAATTTTGATTAAAATAGACTATCAATGTAAAAATACAAATTAAAGCAAAGATATTAAAATGAAAAAGTAATTTTTTAAAATAATGTTAAAGTACTATATTTTCATTCATAGTATCAATGAAATAAAATTGCAAAAATAATACTTCTAATTATAAAATCTATGTTTAAGTAATCAGAGAGATTGCACAACTGATGTAATTTTTCTGTCTAATAACTTATGCCATAGGATGTGGTCCTGGATTAAGTTGGCAAATTCTTTGCATAAAATAGTTATTTGATTTTCTTCTAAATTGTTAAATTATATAAAATTCTCAAATTTTAAAGTTAAAAAAACTGTTAGAATACTCATCCGATTATGCATAGGTAATTCAACTATAAGCTGCAAAACTATATTTTTCACTTATCATTTTGATTTTTTTGACTTATAATAACACTCTGAGAAATTGTCAGTTATTTCATAAATAATACTTGAATTTTTTAATTGCCTGTAAGTGGCCATTTTGGGGGGAAAAAAAACTGATTAATAACATATGAAATAAGGATGAAACTTTAACTTGGATTGTGTGGTATGGTGTGAGACACCATTACTTTTAGTTTGAGAAAATCAATCTTTAATTGATTAAATTATTTTTGATAATTTTTATTGTTTATGTAATTAAATTTAAAAAATTAATAACAAATATTGGTGAATTCTCTTAAATTATGTGTTTTTGCAGTTCAATTATTAATATTAAATAAGTTGTCACTAAAGGTGAATTTTAAAACTAAATTTCAATTGGGAACAAAAAGAGAGAAATTCTTAATAGAGCAGGAATGTAACACCTTACAAAATTTTTGTACATTATGATTTAGATATGCTCTAAATCCTGATATATAAGCATCTGTGAATAAAAGTCTTATATTCCTGCTTTGTTAAGAATCTATTTATATATGGTTGAAACTTAAGGATTTTTAGACACAACTTATCTATTTAAAGAACCATTCTTATGATCATCTCTATATTAATATTAAATCTGTTTGAATTAGGATAATTATAATAAAATGGCATCTGAACCAAAGCCAAAGAAACCAAGAAAAAAGTCAAAGCCTTCAGCTCTTACAAGACCACCCAAACGTGGTAAGAAAAAGAAAAGACAAAACCTGCTCCGTCCTACACCAACTTCATCTCCACCAACTGATCAGCATTTAAATAGTTCACAAACAGGTGAAGTATATAAAATATATATACTATTTAAAGGATTTTCAATGAATTATAATATTTATAATTCTGTTAAAATTATATATCTCTTGCTTTTTATTTTCAAGTCATTAATACAACCTTCAAGCATGAAAAACCTAATTTAACTATTCTTGATTATTTACAGTAATGTTTTTGGTCTATTCAACCCTCTTCAATTATTTAAATTAGTGATCCTCAAAGTGTGATAAATGCATCCCAAGAGATACATAAGAAATTTTTAGAGATATGCATTTTTTACTTGTCATAATACATGTTTGTTGTATGGGATACTTGCTATTATTGTTTACTAATAAAAAGAATGCAAGCTATTTTTCTTTACTGATAAAGGAGTGTATAGTTTGTTTCAAAAAGGTGTTCACATAGGCAAAAGATGTTTGGCTTCCTTACAATACTTACAAATCAATGAGATTAATCAGTTCAGGCACAAATTTAAGTTTGCAGGGCTTTGACAATTCCATTTATTTTTTCCCAGCAGCAGGGTTAGGTAGGCTTAATGACAGGTGTTCAATTATTTTATCTGAAAACTGCTTTTGAGCATTTATTAGGAAAGTTTTAATTTATTATTTACAAATTAATATATGTTGTTATTAATTTAGGCAAAATGCAGCACTACAGGGTTGTAACTACATGAGTAATTGAGAGATAAGTTGTCAAAGCACCAAGCAAAGCGCTGGCAATAGCATAATGGCAACTATGGGAAGTATTTTATTTTATTTGAAAATATATACTTCTTTCTGCATTTGTAATAAAATTAAAAACTGTTCCAAACGCTTCTCATTGATAAATTGTTTAATATCCGTTGATTGGCCAAACAATATTTTGTTTCCATGATAATTTTAACAACTTTATCGTCAGTTTTTAAAAAAGAAAACATAAAAATTGAATGTGTGTTTCAAAATAAATTTTGCACTATTATATCTGTTTTGATTTTCTACTAATTTTTTTAATAAGAGTTTATATTTGTGTTGGATAGTCAAATTTATAGTTTGCAAGGTATTGCTATATATGTATGTACAGTCAGCTCCAAAAGGTGTTCATCTAGGCAGAAGATGTTTGGATTCTTTACAATACTTACAAATCAATGAGATTAATTGGTTCATGGAATTTGAGTTTGCAGGGCTTCTTTTTCCCATTTATTTTTCTTTGCAACAGGGATAGGTAAGCTTAATGACAGGTGTTCAATCATTTTATCTGAAAACTGATTTTGAGCATTTATTAGTAAAGTTTCAATTTATTATTTACAAATTATTTTATATTGTTTATTATTTACAAATTAATCTATGTTATTATTAATTTAGGCAAAATGAGCATTATATAATAAAATCCATTGATTGACCAAATGATAAAAACCAAATGATATTTATTTCATTTACATGACAACTTTATCGTCTGTTTTAAAAACAGATGATAAAGTTGTTTTAGCTTAAATATGATATAAAAGTTGACGATAAAAGAAAGCAAAACAAAAATTGAACAGGAATGTCAAAATAAATTTTGTATTATTATGCTTGTTGTGGTTTTCTACTAATTCTTCTAGTAAGAGTTTATATTTGTGTTGGACAGTCAAATTTATAGTTTATGTTTCACCACACCTTTCTGAAAGTTCGGTATAAAGACAAAGTATAACAGATTTCAATAGTTACATATTTACATATTATGTTCTATTTATTTTAATAAACATAGTTATATCTTTCACTTTGTATTTTTATTGTTTTCACTCAAACCTTTATAAAACAATTGGACTTGATTTGTAAAGATATAAATGGTAATCTCAATTTACATCCTACAAAAATTAATTTTAAAAAATCATTTCTTATGAAATACTTTATTAATTATATCAGCAAATGTCTATTGTGAATTAGTCATATATAAAATATGCAGTTACTTCAGATTAATCAAAATAATTGTCTTTCAAATATATATATACACACTACATATAAATTTGGTATTATAAAATATTGCTGCCATTCTTGATATGAAATCTTTTATCAGTTTAAACTTAAAAAAAAAAAAATCATGTTTATGCAAACAAAATTTTATTCTAATCCTTGATGGGAATATATAAAAAACTCTATATATAGTTTATATATAATATATAATGGCAAACAAATACAGTATAGTTATATTAGAATTTAAAAAAAAATAAATCTGTAAATATCATACTCATAATTACCAATATTCAAAATTTAAAAAATGATATTAGAGCATATCTATTTACTCAATTCATAACTAGAAAGTCTGCTTTGCTTGAAATAGTGAGCAGCGATTAGTCTTTTCAGTTCAGAGCAGACTAATTAACCCATCCCATTCGTATACCTCACCCCTATTCTTAGTCAGAACAGATGTGTCTATTTTTAGCTTTTAATGATGCAGATTCAAATTGACAGGCTTTATAACCAATCAACTTCCTGTAAGCTCAACCCCTGCGATCAGGTGAACACCTTTTTGAAACCGACTGTATATATTTTATTTGCTGATTTGTTGATTAAGAGTCTAATTACAACTTTTAATAATTTCTTGTTTTCTTGGTAATAAAGAGCCAGTTAAGAAGCTAATACATATGTACCTGAAATTAGATTTGGGATATATATAGGTACTATAGGTACCCCAATTTACATAATTTTTGACTTACATTTTGCTTCCCAGTCCCACCTATTCCTGTAACTCCAGGATATTATTGTATTCATAATTTAATTAAAAATAATTCACATCTATTTTTTCAATTTAAAATAGAACACTTAAAATCACATTACAGGTGGTCCTCAAGTTATGAATATAATTTGTATGTAAGTTTTGTTTGTAATTTGAATACTGTTGTTATTTGGATTCTAGAATACTGAAATAACTTTATACATTGTGTTTTGTAATATATTTCACAACTGAACTAATTAGAAATTTCTTATTTCAAGATTTGAACAAAAATTTCTAATTATAAAATGAGGATTTTTTGGTGTAATTACATCACTCATCTTGAAATGATGCCATATGTTGACTAATTGTGTAATTTTATATAATATTAGTTGCTATAATATTCTATCATCACATTATTTAAAAATTATTGAAGTTTTTGAAATTTTGTAAAATTTAAAAATGAAATTTCATGATATGTATAAATGCTCATAAAATAATGCTTAATATATGTATAATGCTTGAAGAGTACTGCACAAGAAATTTTATATATATTTTTTAAATTTTTTCAGTCAAAAAGAATTTTAAATGATCAGACAATGCTCTCAGGTATGCTATAAAAGAAAGAAACCTCCACCAAATCCACTAGATGGAGAATTATTTCTATTACAACATACTGTTCTATTGCCAAACAATAAAATAAGCATACCTAAGATTAAAAAATATATAAAATAGTTTGTTTTAAAAATATTTCAATAGAATTATCTATTTCATCTTACTGACAGTAATAAAATAATGAGAGAAGTATATTAGAAAGGATATTAAAGGAAAAAGTAATGTTAAAAATAAAAAAGTTGATATTTTAAGATTTGTTTATTTTGTATATATATAAAAAAAAAAAAAGATTACATTAGCATTAGGTAAAGTATAAGTATTAATCATTCATAATAAAGAACAATAGCAATTTAAAATAAATAATTAACTCAGATATTGATTATCTAAACATAGGTCAATATCAAAGTGCCAACAAAAGTTGGAAGTTGTCAAGTGGAAAAAGGAAATCTTGGAAATATTTCTAAAATCATGAAATGTGAATTCCAAAAGAAGTTTATAAACTATTTTATTATCATATATATATATATATATTGTTTAGAAAATTTTGTATTACAAAATTAGAAAATACTCATATAGAAAATGAAGAAAATAAAATTATTTTTTAATATCTGAAAGCTACAAAATATAAAAAATATTTACAAATTAAAATAAGATTTAATATTTTAGAAATTAAAATGAGATTTATTTATAAGACATCAGAAAATATATTATTTATTTTTTAATATAATAAAGGTATAAAAATTATAAAACATGTTTACCTTACAAGCTGCCTCAATGGTCTTACACATAGCTCCAGAGGAAGGTTCACAATGAAATACATGAGCTATGAATTGATCTTGGGCAGTATGCATTATAAAAGCACAGTGTCTGTTACAAAATAATAAATTTTTAAATGAATTAAAAATTTTGCAACAAAATTGTAAAAAATTTAATTTATATGAAACAATATTAACTATAAAACATCAAAATTTAAAAACTACCTGTCTTTCCATCACTGACAACCAGGACCACCGAGAGAAGGTGAAATCTGAGACTTTTGTCATGGGCCAGGCATTGAAAAGGGCCTGACCGTCAACCCCAACGTGTCACATAATGTGTCAGATAGTTCATAAGCTGTCACAAGAGCGTATTATCTACCATCCAAAGCAGTTGTGCCAAAATAAACTATTCTATATATATAACAGTATTTTGATAGATGAAGGTTTTAAAATTTTTATTCGTCCCTTATCAAAGTTTTTAAAATTTTAGGCCTCATCTCAGATGAGGCAAAAAAATTTTAAAAATTCTCTTTATATTTAATGTTTATATTTTGTATGATATGTAATCACAGAAATCTGTGTATGTAATGCATCAAATTTTGAATTTATTGTATACTTTTTTTAAATAAATGTTTAATGTTTTTATGGTTTTTTTATTAAACCAAAATGATGTACTTTTTTAAGTGGGGCCCGGATTACAGACTTGTCAAGGGCTTGAAAATTTTTCTCAGCAGTCCTGCTGACAACCAAAATTTTTAATATAATGATTGAAAATTAAAAACATATTCATAAGGATAAATAAATGATTTTTCATTACATTATTAAATTAATTGTAATTTTCCCCCTTTTATTGAGAATTGAAAATATTTATATAATATTTTCTATTTTCCATTTAGAAATAACATTGCATTAATTTGAATATAAGATTGCTAATAATTTTGCAATTTAATTTTTAGATAAAATACATACATTTATTAAATTAATAATGGCAAAATTTTCTTTATATTATATCTAATAAGTTTGTCTTTTTATTTATAATAAATCAATAAGAATGGAATAATTTTTATTGATGTGTATATTGTTTAGCAAATGTCAAAATTTTATGAATAAAATTATATAATTTAGAATCATCCTAAATATTACTATAGAAAGTATGAATTAAAAATATTCTTAACTGTTCCAAAACCAAAAAAACTGATATATTAATAATGATTACCATGGCCTATACATATGAGAATTCTTTTTAAAAATATAAAAAAATCAAAAATATGAACATTAATTGCAATAAATAAATGCTAAACATTCACAAAAAGGCATTTTAAACCACATACATAGCTAAATATATATATGATTAGTGTTTGTAGCAGAAATAGCATCATTTGCTACAAAGCAATAGTGCACCCTTACTGCCAATTTTGCCAGCATATTATGTAAATAACTTTCATTTTTAGATTGTATCTAAGGAATAGTTCAAATGTATAAATCCTTATCTACTTATCTACTGATAATAATAAGAATAAAAATTCTTTTAACATTTATATTTTATTAATAATCTAATATAATAATTTGCTTGCTTTTAAAAGCCCTGTTTTCATTTCTTTAGATAAATAAACCACTGTTTTAATCTTTAAAAAAAAAAAACAAAAGCACTAATTGCAATTAATTGTTATCAAAACTCATAAAGAGCCTCCCTTAGCCAGACCAATCGTGGAGAAAAGGAGATCTCCAACTTATAACATAGAAAAATTTCTAGCTAAATGGTGTAATGATATTTTAGCTAATTATATTTATAGCACCAACTCCTCTTCTGATTTTCTAGAACGCTTACACCACAAGCACCACACAGAGCATGAAGTCAGGACAGTTTTTGATTTTGAGTCGTTGTACCCCTCCCTCAACCTAAATGCCACATTTTTATTGTTTTACAGATTTCTTGTAGAGCATACACCACTTGAACACCAAGATCTGGCACTCCTTCGAGATATTGCACATTTAATCTGCCACGAATCGTATTTTGAGTTCGGGGGAATGTTTTACAAACAACTTGAAGGGGTTCCCATAAGTAGCCCCATGGCTGGGGTTTTAGTGGAGATAGTTGTTAGGGAGGTTGAGCAGCAACTTCATCATAGCCTTACGAACGAGTTCTCTCTTTATTCCAGGTATGTGGATGGGATAGTCAGCAAGCACTTATAATTACTAGAAACTCAAAGAATTGAATTGAATTTAATAAGTGTTCAAAAGAATAATTTTTTCCTTATTTTATAATGATATTGAAAGCAAGTGCTTTTATTATTTAATAATTCTATATACAGTAAATAATTCAGTAAGATGACTCTTTCGGAGACAGTCCCCGAAAATAAAATGTGTCCTGAAATTTGTTCCTGAATTTTAGTTATTTTATCCAACAATTATTTTATCTTATGGATTACATTCACAAAACAAAAAATTAGCATATACTAACTTTAATTAACTTTTAATTGTGTAAAATTTATAATTGCATTACATTAATTATCAATTCTCTTACACCTTTTACCACGTTATCAGGTTCGGGCGAATTCTTCAATTATGGTAGATTTTAATTAAGGGTTTGGAGTAAAAAATTGTAATGGGATAATATATTTTTGAGAGGAAATTGAATCTAGAAAACTTCATTGGTTCAGCACAGTGCCAGATTTAAATTTTATGTGACCTTAGGCTATAAATAAGTATGAGGCCCTACTTTAATAATGCTTATTAAATTAGAATAAATTATTAAAAAAAAAAAAAAAAAAGCATTTCTAAAGGCAACTTAGTTACTGCTTTGGCCCAAAGAGCCTATGAAAAGCATGTCGACATTATTTGGCAAGATGCGAAGGTAATTAAAAACATACAGGATCGCAAAGATTTACAAATGAGGGAAAAACTTGAAATTTTGAGAGCTAATGAAACAACTAATACCATTAATATTAAGCAAGCGGAAGATTTAAGCCTAGCATGGAAATATGCTATTAAGAAAAATATGTAGCGTATGTAAATGTTTATATTTGCCATTGAAGAAACCATATGTATATGTTTGTAAAGTTTTGTTCTATTCTGATTATTTGTATTCTGATATTAACATGTTTAAATTTTAATATTGTGTTCGATTACATTTGAAATCAACTGTAGTTCTTTTGTTCTTTATTGTTTGCAATCGAAGATGGTATTTGTGATACTGAAAACGTTTTTGCATTTAATAAAATTTTTTGCTGAGAATCTACACTGCTAAATGTGCTTCTTTATTTGAGATTTATCATTACATGTTAAGCAGTTTGTTTATTATATTGAACTTATTGCAATTAAGTCTATAAAATCAGAATAAATATTTATTATAAAACGTTTTCAATCTTCAAACAAGATCTTCATCAGTTTCCAGTTCTTACAAGTTAGAATACAAAAACAATACAGTCATTTGTATATTTGTTTATGTATATATAATGTCTTGCAACGTAAAACAGGAAACTAACGAGGATCTTGTTTGAAGATTGAAAATATTTTTTAATAAATATTTATCCTGATTTTATATACTTAACTGCAATTAGTGCTTTTGTTTTTTAAAAGTTTAGTTTGTAATTTTGCAGAGTTTTTGGAATAAAAGCATTGTTTAATCATAATTAACTAAACAATAATTTTACTGGCCTCTGCTTAATTTTTATTATGGTAAAATTTTATTGGTTGAGAACACAATCAATTTTTAACATTATATCTATGGGAAATTAATTCTCATTTTTACTATTTCTTATTTTACAAATGCACTCCAAAAATTAATTAACTTGTAAAGTCAAGAACTACCTGTATATGACAGAAGATATATATATATTTTATAATACACTATGTATATATATACAGGATGTCCAGAAAAGGACTCCCTGATTTCAAAATTAAAAATCACGAAAACAAAGATCAGTAGAAGAATGCATAAACGGTATGTTTATTGTGAAAGCTGTAAGAATTTCATATAGAAGTTTCGAAATAATACTTACAAAAACTGCTAACAGATGGCGCTATACGCTGTACAGCTCGTATCAGCATGCATAAATAAACTCGTCCTCTGCAAGCAGTCTGCGATCACATCACAATCTTTTCGAAATGTCCACCGCTCACAGTATAGAGATGGCGCAAACGAACAATGAAATTTGCCATCACATCCTGTAGTGTCTCAATGGAAATGAATTCAGATGTCACACAGATCGATGTTTCAAGCATGTCCAGTGTGGTGAGATAGTTCTGGTAGACAGTGTCTTTCAATGTGCCCCACAAAAAGTAGTCACAAGGAGTCAATCAGGCAAATATGGAGGCCAATCCATGCCTGCGCCAGTACAGTGCCATCTGTTAGCAGCTTTTGTAACTATTATTTCGAAACTTCTGTATGAAATTCTTACAGCTTTCACAATAAGCATATTGTTTGTTGCATTCTTCTACTGATCTTTGTTTTTGTGATTTTTAATTTTGAAATCAGGGAGTCCTTTGCTGGACACCCTGTATATATAATACGCAGTAACTTTACTATTGAGAGTCAATCATCAATAGCAATATTGCATTGTATATTAAATTATATAAATGAATTTTAAAATATTTTGAATGCCAAATTTTTTAATGTAAAGTCATATTTACATAAATCAGTGCATTCCTGTTGTTAATTTCTTATTTAAATCTTTGCAATTCTCAATTTTTATTAGACTCAATATTCTAAAAAAAATCTATATAATTATAAAACAATATATTAAGTGAATGTAGTATTTTGAAACAAGACTAGGACATAATATCTTTACTCTATAATGGCAAGCTTTCTACTTTATCAATAATGGTAAAATATCCTTTGCATTGGACTTAAATTTATCATAAAAAATGGAATAATTTTTATTGGTGTGTAATTTATTTTTATTGTTTTTAGGAAGCTATCGTCAGTGATTTAAGAAATTTTGATCAATGGAAATTTTCATATACTATAGAGAAGTGGGATATATTCATCAAACAAATATCTCTGAGAAAATGTCAAAGAGAGAGCATAAAATGAGAACTATATAAACACAGTTGATATATTTATATAAATATTTAAAAAAAAAATGTATTTTAAATATTATTGTCAATTAATTAAGATGAAATTTTTAAATAGAAATTATTATTTTTATATTTTT